>JAVQKI010468714.1:0-11986 GCA_036025975.1 Nematalosa erebi | reverse complement strand
TAGTCTGAGGGTAATCAATTCAATAGCCAGGCTGGCAAGTCAATTAAAAACCAAAGGGAATAACATTAGTTTCAAAAATGAAAGTGGCAGTGGTGAATTGTATTATTATATAATATATTGTAGTGGGGAGAATGTAAACATTTACAGCAAAGGTAAATACATTGTTTTCTTACCACCGATGTGGTTTATAATCAGTTTCTAAATGTATGTGTCAATGCTAAATTCTCCACTCATGGCAATGCTGGATTGGACGCCTTGCCCAATCAAACAAGGCCAAACTTTCTTCAAAAAGTGTGTGAGTCTTGAGAAACCCCAAAGGCCCTAAATGTCCTTTTCATGTTTCTTCCAGTCAACCAAAGGCCCATTAATTTGTACGGTCTGGCCCAAGTGGGGCAAAAGTGTGTGAATGTATGTGTGAAAAGACTGAGCTCTCACCCTCTGCGTGACCACTCACAGGACCAGGTGAGGATCGCAAACAATCCTAGTCAGACAGGGAGGGAGAGAGAATGATGCCCTTCTGGGGCAAAGGACATGCTGGTCTTCTTGATCACTTAGTGTTGGAAGGCAACTGTAAGGAATTTTAATCCAGCCATTTCTTACTCCCTCTTGGATAATTATTGACTTGACTTGGGGGACCCACACTGGTTAAGTATTGTGTGTGTGTGTGTGTGTGTGTGTGTGTGTGTGTGTGTGTGTGTGTGTGTGTGTACTTTCGCTTTCTGCTGTTGCCTGAGCCCTTACATGAATGAACAATGTGTGTGTGGGGGGGACTTGGGGGACCCACACCGATTAGGTATTGTGTGTGTGTGTGTGTGTGTGTGTGTGTGTGTGTGCGTGCGCGCCTTAACCTATTTGGCCCCGATCCAATTTGGGTGTTCATTCTATGAGGAGGATTTAATTGATTTTCCTCATATTACAGATAACCTGCTCATTGTCAGGTTGAGCTCTTCCTCTCATTAGTTTCCAAAGCTAACATTATCATCTTATATTTTGTCTAATCATTGAGACAGACCTGATGTCAAATTGATTTAGTGTGCATAAGGAGATTTTCGCAGGAAAATATATCAGTCATGATTTGTAGAATTGTATTTGTGGGTATCATAAATGAGAGTTTGTGTCCTTTATTGAGTAAAAATGGTATACATGTCATATGTGCCCATGTTTCATTGTTTTAACATACAGTATATGCAGGCATACACTTGTCAGGTAAGGCGAGGCTACAGTAAATTGATTTACATACTGCTGGGCATTCATACTCAAAAGCAGTTCACTACTAGCTTGACAAGCCATATCATAACATCAAAATGTATAGTCTGGCCATGACTGACAGATAGGGCTCAATCCAAGGGGAGGAATCAGCTGTTGTCTTTCACTGTCTCTGATAAACTGATAAGCTACTGCGGGTATGTTTAGGCGGCTCTCAATAAGGACAGAGCGATGTGATTGGTCTGACTAAACCTTGACAGAAGAACTACTGAGGCCCCATAGCTTGTGGCTGGACGTATTGGCTGAACAAAACTATATACCGTTAGGGTGTGTTTAGATTTTTTGGCTAGTTCAATTTACAGAAACAAATTAAGAACAGGACACCAATAAACTCATCAAAAAGCATTCAAAGAAAAAAGACAAAAAAAAAGGATGAGAGTGGAGAAATGTATGTTATGAAGCTGTTCTGATATTATTGGTTGAATGACCTACAGTAAGTTTCCAGTGTTGGTAATTGCCATGAAAACTCACAAGATGAACGCTTTCACATATTTATTGGCAATCAAAGCACTGCACTGTTTTAAAAGGAAACTTCAAAGTCTATGAAATAAAGTGAAGCAGGGCTGATTCTTCCCCAATATCACAGCAGAGGCACCATCCTTGTAATAAATATCAGCATGAGCCTGACTTAGTCATAGGCATGAGGCTGAAGTTTTGATTATAAAAATAATTTTATGACACTTTCAATAAATGTTCCCTATTGTAAGACACTACATAACCCACTGGTGTTTCTTCAATTTAATACAAGCTGTGAATCATTATAGTGTTGTAATAGTATCCTATCAGATTTCAACAACAACACTTTCAAGTTTGCTCAAGACATCCTCTGGTAAATTCTATCTGTGAACACGGTGCGATTTGGCTGGGGAATGTGTGTTTTGTGTTGTCCATAAAAGGAAACAGGCTTGTGTTGTCCATAAAAGGAAACAGGCTTTGAAAGAGGCTTATTTGTTTCTTATTTGTTTCAGTGAAACAACTTGGTAAAGAGAGAAAAGCGAAAGAGATGAGTCTGAGGGGAAAAGGAGGATGTGGGAAGGGTAATGGAGAACAGTTTATTACCCTTAGCTTTTTAGCAAGAGAAGTGGCAGTGCACTGACTCTAGGCCCCATGGGTAGACATTTGGTTTTATCAGTACCAGTCATTATGGTTACTGTCCTAATCCTGTTGGGAGGGTGTGTGTGTGTGTGTGTGTGTGTCTGTGCGTGCGCGCGTGTGTAAGGGAAAGAAGAGAGAGGGAGGTGGATTAGAGAGACAAAGACAGGGAGGAAAAGGCGGAGGGCGAGAGTAGAAGCCTGCGCTGTGCTTGTATTTCACTCCTGAGGCCTTTCAGCGAGGCAGCAAAAACGAACTGAAATTTGTTCATATTTTGCAGAGCTTTCAGCTTTCACTCCACTGCAATTGCCCCATAGTCTATAAATAGCGAGTGAGTCACTTCTGCTTCGCTTGTCGCATTAACCACAGATTAATCCCAAGGATGAGGATTAGGACTAGTTAAACATTAATTACACTGTAGTAATGCATACCCATTTTTGACGTCTCTTTGTTTACACTGCGTACATAGGACTAATGTATTCAGTGCATAATGATGGGCTGTCACGTACATAATGGTAATCACGTCTCATTTAAAATTCCAGCACCATACATACTGGAGTGAAACATAGGCCTGTTTTCTGTGATGTACAGTGGCAGTATTAAGGCGTAATACGGATTTTACATTCCACTGTAAAGACGCACATAACCTCTCAACTCAACAGCGAAAAAGAAACATTTTTACTTATTTACCTTAGTGCTTTAGATATAGTTACCTAAACCCCAGCGTGTACTTCTGTGGGTGAAAATGTCCAGATTACAGATGAGATGGCCCGACCCACCATATCCAGACCACTTTGAAATGGGTCACAAAAATGATGGTCATTGTTATCAGAACACTTAAGCACTTCTGCAACTTGATTCTTTGCTTTAGGGGCCTTATGAATTGCATATTCACTTTACAGGCTGATGGCTATCGTAGGTTATAAACAATTACAATAAAAGCCATATAAGAGCCAAGGGAGGCTCAGGAATATTGTCCAACACTGCAAGTTTAATCACCCTTTTGCAGTGTCATCATGATTGCAAGTTCCTGTAGGCAATTTTACTTTATTTTTTCTCACTCCAGACAGTACATATCACACTCTTAAAGCAAAATTTGCCATTACCAGTCCACCACTGTCTGCCAGATGGAATATTTCAAAGCTAAAGCATTATGCCACAGCACAGCCATAGCATAACCTTTTTCACAAAAAAAGACAAAAAAAAAAACCAATCAGTGTCAAATTGAGCCAAGACAGCAGCAGCTTCCTGATGCACCCTAATGGCAGTGAAAGTCATTGATGGATGCTGGATTCATTTAAAATAAAATTTACAGTTCATTAGGCAGAAAATGGGCGAATCTGGAAACGCGAGCCGGCCACGTCTTGAGCGTACAGCCGGCACTTCTGTGAGCCATCTCGGGCTTAATTGTCTCCGTGAAGCGATGATAAGAAATAGATCAGGCCACGTGGGTAGCCATTATGGAGCATTTCATCTAATATGTATCACTGTTCCCTCTCTGCGCTCAGCTGTCAGCTCCAAGAGTCTGGAGTGAAATTATCAAGGAGCTGTCTTACTCTCCCCAGCTAAATTGATGATGATGTGCAACATCTCTCATGTGAAGAGCTACAGTACATCCAGGTATCACTCCATTTCTCTCTCTAAATCTCTGCTTCTCTATTTCTCTCTCTAACTCTCTGGTATATCTGGTTCTTTTTACTCTATCTCTCAACCTCGCACTCTCTCTCTCCCTCTTCCACCAGCACAAATCCACTCTCTGTAGCAGGTAAGGATTTTTTTGAGTGTATTCCAGCGATGTAATGTCCCTTTTTGTTTACATCATCTATAATATCCCCCTGTAGACTCAGGGGAGGCCGACTGTGCCACCTTGGTTACCCTTGGCTTCATCATCTGCATCTACAAGCTCATGTTAGCTGGGCCGAAATGACCTGGTAGGGGGGTCTGTCCTCCCGCTGTGTCAAGGTCCTTGGGAGAAAAGGATTTCTTTTATTTTATTTCAGGCCAAGGCCCAGGCCCAGGCTTGGTGCACGGCAGACTGTAGGCATCCCATATGGAATGCACTGATTAAAGGCGCATGGATGAAATGCCAAAATGACTACAGTAAAGGCACTTTTTAAAAGTCTTTTAAACCACTGGCCAGTGTACTGTATGGCCAGACAGGAGAGTGGAGAAAGGTTGCCAAAAAATGCATAAAATTTCTCTGCCTGAAATAATTTTATTTTTTTTTATTTAACCTTTATTTAACCAGGTTATAGTCCCACTGAGATTAAAAACCTCTTTTACAAGAGAGCCCTTGTCAAGACAGGCAGCAGCAAAAGTAAAACGCATAGTTTCATACATTTACAAAAATGAAACACAAAAGGGACACAATTTTACATTAGTGTTTGAAACAGCTAAGTTAAAAGCATGTACATCTAAGAGAGTCAATCTTCTGTTCATTCATTTTTTATTTAAAACCATTCAGGGAAATGAGTGTACGCATTTTGAGTTTGTTCTGCAACAGATTCCATACCGAGGGAGCAGCATATAAGAAAGCCCTTTTTCCTATTTCCGTACGGGCATTAGGGATGTCCAGCAAGACACAGTCCTGTGAACATAGGGAGTATTGTCCGACACTTTTATGCTTGATAAGGGCACAGAGTGGGACCCGCCCGAGATATAAAGGTGTCCTAGTGACAGTGCCTATACGGGTGGTCGAAGCAGGCCAAAGTAACCGTGAGTACAGCTCAGAGTGGTGAGTCAGAGCTTTACAGTTGATAATGAACCTCACAGAAGCATGATAAACTGTGTCAAACTTAAGAAAACACTGAGTAGAGGAATGCATGTACAATAAATCACCATAGTCCAGCACAGATGAAAAGTACAGTAGCGGCAACAAGTTGCTTTTTTACATTAAAAGAGAAGCATAACTTACTACTGTGAGGTTTCAGAAACAGAGGTATAAAACTGGTGATGATATAGGCTACAGTAGTTGTTTACATTCTATTTCAGTTGAACTACTTGGCTTTATCCATTGGGTATCCATTCCTCTGTGATGTGAGCAACACTGAAGAGGCTTTTGGCGCAAATGACACAGCTATGTAAGCTGCCTTGACAATACAGCAGATACTCTTTCTCCCCCCCCGTCTTCTTTCCAAGGAACCTGATAACATACTTCAAGATCCTCTGAGAGCTGTCCTGGAGGTTCCCTAAAGGGTTCCACTAGTGTGGCGAAGTGAGGAACCTTAAAAAGAGCCTTTTAAGAGTGTAACTCCTGGCACAATGGCAATCCCACGCCCAAACCAAATGCTGGTTGAACAGAGGGGAACAAGCTCTTTAACCATGCTAGCTCTTGAAGCCTTGGCCGGTGAGCTCGACGAAGCCCCCGCAGGTTGTTGTCTGAGGTTACACAACACTCTCTGTATGTCCCTCAACACTCCTTATAAGGGAGCTTAGGGGCTGATACTGCCCCTCTCTCTAAGGAGTTAGCCGCACATCTGGATCTCGCCAGTCAGTTCTTGGGTGTTGCATGGTCAGACGAGTCGGAAGAGCACGACTCAGTCATGAAGTGATGTGGTCATGGGGCAAGCCTTTCTCAACACGTTCACCTGTACAGGATTTCTGACTCTTCTCAGTGCTGAGGGCATACCATGCCCTCAACACGGCAGCTCTCCCCCTGGTCTACATTGCAGAGAGCATGAGGCTCGTTTTCGAAAACGATGATATCCCAGAACCGCGCCCAGAGTAGAGGAAGACGTTGGATCTGTCTCTGTATGCCTCCAAGTGTGCTGGAATCTGGCCTTGGTGCTGAAAGCACTTATTAAGCTGTCATTCAAGCCTATGGAGCAAACTCAACTAAAATGGCTATCCTTCAAGATGGCGCTGCTGCTTGCGCTGACATCGGTAAAGCCATTAAGCGACCTAAAAGCATTGTTAGTCGAAAGTGATTCTTCACCCAAATCCCTCTTACTAGCTTAAGAGTCTCTCTGCGGCAATGATTGAGCTGCCTGCCTTCCACCCTGATGGCCAGCAGAGATATCCATGGCTCGCAACACTATGCCCAGGTAGAGCCTTAAGAGCCTATCTGGATAAAACCAGTTAGCTTCGCTTGTCTGTAAACAAAGGCTCTTCCACTGGCTTGTGGAGGTGATTGTGGCTGTGTACCAAGCAGTGGGGGCTGTGCAACCCGGTAAGATCAGGGCACACCCCACCAGGGGAGTGGCTCCATCCTGTGCCGCCTGGAAGGATGGGGTGCCACAGATGTAGATGTAGATGACATATGTAGGGCCGCCAGCTGGGCGTGTGGAGATACGTGTTTACGTGTTTCTATAGCATGCATACCACAAGCGCATATGTCGTCTGCTTGGTGTTGTAAGTGGTGTGCAGATAGAGTGCTGGAGGGGATGGCCACGGGGCTCACCTCCCCTAATAGCCACATTGGGGATATATTGTTAAAGCAGCCCAGCCAAAGTTTGCTTTTGTGCTATTGTAAGCTGCACTGCACTGGCACGGTCAGTGATATAGGCTACCCGGAGCGAGTTCATTGTGTGTTCTAGTTATGATGCTTGTGTATACGGTGGCATGACACACCGCTCGCTATAACATGTGGACAGAGTTTGATAGACTGACTGTGACATGTGGCCTACAGAGCATGTTGAATGCCTGGTGACAGTGCTTTTTATTGCTAAATTCAGCAGTGGACAATGTGCTTGCTGCTAAATTGTTCTGACTTTGTGGGGCAGTACGTCGGGCGTGTATGCTGGACATGACTGAAAGAGAATATTAAGGTTATAAATATAAGCACGGTTCTCTGAAGGAGAACACGAGGCGTTATCTCTCTGTGGCCGGCTTGTCTCTGGAGTGCGTTTGTGTGACTTCTGAATGACAAGGTATCTGCTGTATTGTCACGGCAGCTTATACAATATAGCCGTGTCATTAGAGCCAAAAGCCTAAAATAGGGCCTACAGTCTGATAGGATTTCTTCAGTGGCGATTACGTGATCAGGAAACGGATTCCCATTGGTTAACATCTCATGTTATCCTTCAGAGAGCCATGGTTATATTCATAAACTTTACATTTTGTTATGCAGTGTAAAAAAACTGGTTAGCATTTAGCTTAACAACATGTTCCCACTCTGGTCACCTCTGGTTATTACACTAATTATCTCACTAACCCTTTCATGATATTTTCTGCTTTGCTTGGTTCCATGAAAGCCTAGCACTGCCCTACATGTTGGAAAACTAGAGGGGTAGCCAGCACTGCACAGAAATTCTGGGTATGCAGTAACAAAAACAGCAATGCCATGTTTCTACCTATTATATGTCAGTCTACCATCATCAGAGTTTGAAGTCATTATTTAAGTGAAACAAAACTATATTGGTGCTGTACATAATATGTTCGTATTTATTGGTCAGACAGCATGGCAACTTGGCACTGGGTGTAAAAAATGCACTGCTCATTACAGACCCTTATAGCACAAAGGCATGTTTCAGAATCAATACTGCCCGTGCTGGGAGACCTGGATGATTGTGACCCATCTCAGACAGTGTCTGCTTAGTATAAGACCCTCACTGAAAGACGATGGGTTTAGGCTCTGTAATGCATGTAATGCATCTAGTATTCAGTCTATGTCCCTCACTGGACAAATGCCGGACCACACCACCGTGGCATTTCTGTTCATGTACAAATGGATAGAAAAATAAACCACTTTGTCGCCCCTTGTCCAGCAGTTGCTTAAAAGCAAGCCAACAAATCAAACATGAAATCTCCACCACACTCCAAATCATATTTGATGAAATCCAACACTTTGAGGTAGCAGCATGAAATTTGAAGTCAACAACTTGAAGAGGACAAATCCATAACTGATTGAAAAGCCTCTCAATAAATAACAGCTTAGATATATATCAGAGATATAAATGAAAGCTTTCTGTTTCCCTTCAAGTTCATAAGCTGATACTTTGCTCTGATATTGGTGTATGCTGTGAGCAGTGATCCCATTTCAAAATGATAGGCCTGAACCACAGAAGCAACAAATGAATTATTGCATGCCATGGTAAGTTTTATTTTTCAGCCCTGTGCCTGGGGTCACCAGTCACAGCAGCTGATAAAGCTATACAGTTCTACTTTCACTTGTACAATGGAAAAGCATTAGTCACTGTTTCATGGCAAAAAAGTTTTATTTAAGTACAGCCTAAATAACCAAATCATTATTCATTGGTAATGTTTTGTAAATTACTTTGGACAAAAGATAACAATCTCTTCATTTTCATAATTTTCTTCTTCTTTGCATTTGCTATTTCATGTGTAGCATCTCCATGTTATTGTTGTTCAGAATAAGTAGAATTATTATTTTTTTCAACTCAGCAACAACATTGACTGTAACATGGCCACTAAGGGCCCATGATGTATGGGTAAAAACATGAACGCTTGGGACTGAAACACTAAACATGTACTCCAGCCAGGTAGAGGAGGACTCTTTCACTATTTTTCCATGTCTGCACATTATTGGTGTCAATACTGCTGTGTTCACATTAGCATAGTAATGTTAACATACCACAAGCAAGCAGCCATGCGCAGGAAGGCCGCGCTCAGATCTGCCGGTCGATGAGGCTCCAACTGGGAGGATATAGGTTAGGGCAACCCCAGGGAGGCGAGCAGCGGGTAAAAAATGGATCTGTAGACTTCAAATAACCGCAGTCATTTGGTGGAAGCATAAACAATCAATGGGAAATAGAAATGAAAAAGGCGTGCTTGGGTTCTGACAGCGATGAGTACCTAACAGTCATTCCCACATGTCCTGGCCTGAGTTTTCAATAGACTGGAGTTATTATGCTGCCCGCCTGCCTGCCTGCCTGTCTCGGACAGTGTTTGCAAGAGGCGGGGAGAGGGCCGTAGAGAGGCATAGCGGCTAAACTTATGATCTTCCAGCAGTCACACAGGACAGTAATAATTACACAAGAAGACAGGCGTGGAAAAAAGTCTGGCAAGTCATAGAGCGTGAAAAAGGCATATGTGAATGTGGACTCCAGAATACAAATATTTGTTGTGTGAGTGAAGAATCTGTGTGAGTGTGTGTGTGTGTGTCTGTGTTTGTGTATGAGTTTGGAGCCAGTGGCAGTCAGAATGGACCAGTACCATAAAGATGTGTGTGTGTGTGTGTGTGTGTTTGTGTTTTTTTTTTACTGTATATAGCACATACTTAATTAATCAAAGTCAGGAAGAGAGATTGATGCGGATCAGGCTAGTCCATCTCCCATCCTAAATGTCAAGCCAGCTCCAGGACTGCAGCTGAAGCGGGTCGCTCGGCTTCCAATCTGAGATTGTGTGTCCTTCATGAAGACAGAGCGGTACAGCAGAGTAAGAACGCTTTGAGAATGAAAACAGGGAATGAGAACATTGTCAGAGACTGAAAGGTTCTTCCACTTTTCACTGTATACTCAAGAGCTGACAGGTCTGGTGCGATTCTCTCTGACGCATCTAACCTCGTCTCCAGTGGAAGGGGTGTGTTTCTGCCGACAGGGACATGTGGCACACTATTCTTTAGTTGCTCTTCATTCAAACGGCAAATCTGCTCCCAAAAACCTCACTTCACAATTTCCCCTGAAATGATGCAATCTGCCACTTGGGTGAAAAAATAGAGAAAAACAAAAAAAAAAAACAATGGCATTCACAGCAATGCTCATTCTTCATTGTCTTGGACAATGAAACTCCCTTGAAGCAGCATCTTGAGAGGCAGCATCTGTAGAGAGGCTCAAAACTGCTCGCCATTCGTCACCCTTTCGGAAATGTTGCTCTCCGAAGCCGGCTTAATGAAATGAAATGTCACACGGAGCTGCTGCCGGCGGAATGAAGCGGTGCTCTGGAGCGCTCGGGAGAGACGGCGACGGCAACAGCGGAATAGGCTGCTATGCCCCACCTCTCACCTTCCTTATCAATTTTCTGGGTACACACTCTCATCTCCATGGAGACCTTCATGTGATTAGATTTGTTGCCAGCCTGTATATTTTTCCTTTTTTCCCTGTTATTGTTTCTATTTATTTGTTTATTTATTAGATTACAATAAGGAGACCTTGTGTGTGTGTGTGTGTGTGTGTGTGTGTGTGTGTGTGTGTGTGCCCCTGCGTGTATATATGTGTTTTTCTCCATGTGATGATACATAGGCATGATACTGACTGCAAAGCATATGTGTTGTTTTACATTCTGCCTGCTGTGTTGTATTCAGGTAAAATCAATAGGTGGTGTGTGTGTGTGTGGGTGTCTGAGCGCAAATTGTCACCCTTTGCTATACCTAGGTGAGAGTCCACAGAGAAGACAGCTCACTGCTCTCTCTCTCTCTCTCTCTCTCTCTCTCTCTCTCTCTCTCGGACGCGGTCGTTCCTCTCTCTCCATACTGACACGTCACACTGGGACTGCGAGCCCAGGCGCTGGTGTAGTCATCATTAGCCGAGAGAGGCCCAT
The DNA here is from genome assembly GCA_036025975.1 of Nematalosa erebi. Taxonomy (NCBI): domain Eukaryota; kingdom Metazoa; phylum Chordata; class Actinopteri; order Clupeiformes; family Clupeidae; genus Nematalosa; species Nematalosa erebi. The sequence continues at coordinate 1,192 of JAVQKI010468714.1, read as the reverse complement.
CCATAAGGTTCAAGGTGGATCCATCTCCACTACAATGAGGTGCCAAGAGAGCATGTGAGTACCTGTGGTTGAAATGAAGAGCCACTGTGTGTGTGTGTGTGTGTGTGTGTGTGTGTCTGTGTGTGTGTGTGTGTGTGTGTGTGTGTGTGTGTGTGTGTGTGTGTGTGTGTGTGTGTGTGTGTGTGCAAACATGCACTTTGCATTCTGGAATGCAAAGCCCAAGCTGAGCCTATGCAAAGCCGCCTCCCATTGCTGACAGCCAGCCGCCACCACACGGTCTGAAGCTACGGCTCACGAGAACGCTTTTGTTTTGGTCTTTTTAATTAAAGAAGGGCTGAGTTGGAGGAGGGAGTGCTGGGTTGAGGGGTGGGGGGTGGGAGGTGTTGGTGGTTTGGCCTGATGTGCGACTTCAGCACAACCAGCTGCAGTCCGGCTCCACAATCTGTCAGACACACATACACACACACATGCATACACACATACTCCTCTCCTCTCAAAGAGCACCAGCTCTAGTAGCATGCAGGAGAAATATGAAAACAAACGGGAGCCTTGGTCCACCAGAGCTTTGCTATTAAGCTGGCTAACACACACATACACACACACACACACACACACACACACACACACACTTATAAGGACACACACATATATCAGACACAGATCAGCCATCTACACACAAAACAAGCTAAGATCTGCCTACCTTCCACCTCTGGCCTGGTGCTGTTGTCCTGGGTGGGTCGATTGCGCGGTACTTCCCTGGTATCCTACACCATTTCTGGGTTCAGTTCGATCCGACAGGACCGTCACAGCCAAGGCAGGAGAGAGGAGGAGCGGAGGGAGGGAGGGGAAAAAAAAGAGAAGCCAGTGCATTAGCATTCATTCCAAAGCAAACATGTGACCAGGGTCCAGCCAATGGGCTGGCCCTGGCACTACTCCCTCCCCCCCACGACCCCTCCCCCTTCCTCTTGCTGGCTGCTCCTGTCAGGTCGCTGGTAGTGCGAGCCTGTCATAGTCTCCATGGCAACACAAAGGGATTTAACCCATGCGTAGAATTTGATGGCGCCTGGCTTAAACCAGGAATGCAGAGAGAAAAGGAACTGCTGGAAAATAGATTAGAAATTATGAACACATGTACACATGCAATTACACTTAAAGGATGTAGTCTGTAAAGCAATTTTAATTTCACGGTAGC
>JAVQKI010468618.1:0-14631 GCA_036025975.1 Nematalosa erebi | reverse complement strand
ATAAAGTGCCTAAAAGTTGAGTAAAATTACAGATCCCATACCAAAAATTACTTTGGTAGAAGTTCAAGTGACCCACCAGCATGTTCAGTAAAAGTCTAAAAGTGTCTTGTATTTACTGTAGGCTACAGTACGAGGAGTGATCTATAATTACATTTATTTAAGTAGTGAGAGTAATAATACAAATAGGGCTTTAAAAAAAGTCTGTTTAAAACATGTAGCTTACAACAAACATCAAAAAAGCTTAAAAAAAAAACATTGCATCTGCAGGTTTAATGGAGAATTTGTTGTTTGCACTTGTCCACTGACAAGTCAGCTTCCCCAAAACTCAGTCGACCACCAAATTCAATTTTATCTGATACTTGTAGGCTAACTAACTATGATGAAAATTGAAAATGTTGTTTTTAACAACTCAAGTGAAGTATAAATACTCCAAAATATACTAGTAGCCTACTGTAGTGAAGTATTTTTACTAAGTTACTATACATCTCTGAACCTGGTCACATGTTGTTTTTCTAGGCCTACTGAAAGCATAAATCTTCATTATATCTTGTTTACAAATTCAATAAGATTACATCGGTAAATAGCACATTACAATTATGAAAGATCTTAAAATGACAGGAGGGAATTTGACTGCAGCCCCACTGTTGAATATAACGGAATCTCCTTCCAAGAATAGGGACGAAATAAAATGAATGGCTGTTTTGACCCATGATGTCATTTGCCAGATTTATCCCTGCCAACTTAGATAACTGTTCAGGAGCAAGTGTCCTTGAGACTGTTCTGTGAATAGATCATAGACTACATACTGTATAAAGGAATATAGACCTGGTGCTTTAGTATAAAAATTATTTAAAAAAAATAGGATGGCATAAAATGTGGCCACCTTTTTTACTGAGCTGTGTTATTAGATCCAAATGAAAAAAACAAACAAACAACCAAACAAACATAAAGGCAGTGCAGTGTCTATTTTATAATCATATTACCAAATACCATAAGAGTAGCCTAATCATGGCACAATCAGAGATATGCCCACAATTAGGCCTATCAATTATTTCACATAAAATAACATAAAGATAAAATCATATCATATAAAGTAGGTATTGACACCGAAATTAGCCTGGTATGTGTTTTGATAACAAAAATCAAAATGCAACCAGAACGTTTGAAACCGATATAGTTCAGTTCACCATGATTGGACTCCCCGTGAGGTCTCAGTTGGGGGATTTACGTTAAAACAGCTTACAGGCGCTAACTGAATCAACTATGTCATTAACCTTTTATGACAAAACGTTGTTTGACGGGGATTTCAGATGAAATCTCTAAAACTTATTTACACTTTTTCAGCAGACAAATACAATCAGTACGTGCAAGACTTTTTCCCTCTGATGCACCACTCCAGACTCGGCAGAGCGCTGTTTCCCCTAGGCAGTAGAGTCAAGTCGTGCTAGCGAGGGGAGCTAGTGTGGATGCTTGTGCTGTGGAGAGTCATTGTTCCTTGACGTCACCACTCAGCCAAGCCTGCCGCTGCTGCTCTCAAACATGTCTTTGTTATTCAGCTTTCTATTCTATCGGAGACTGGCGAATCGCAAAATACGGCGAGGGTATTCCCTCACTGGTGTAAGATGACAATGACAGCACTAACGTAAAGTAGCATAGTTGTAATAACAGGAATAATAATAATAATAATAATAATAATAATAATAATAATTTTGTTTTCTGTGATAAATAAACCCTGCGAACCACACAAGCCACATAAAATAATCAAAAACTTTACGAGACTGACACGGATTTTTAAAAGATATTTTTGAGTATAAAGCAAAAAATCATTTGTTTCAGAGCAAAGACGATTCATAAACAAAAACATTTGTGCCCTCACATTCCTATGTGTATTGTTGGCAAGCTTGGTGATCTTAGACAGTTGTAATCGGGTGCGGTAATCCTTCCCTATGAACACTCGACTTGACTCTGGGACACATTTTGCTAGCAACCACGAAGCACGGCTCTGTGGTAATAGAATAGCCGATGTAATTTGACACTTCAACTTGCCGTGCTCTACGTTAGTTGATTCAGGCACTCACACACCACTGATACGTTGTGCGCTTTCCAGTGGTTGTGAAGTGTGAAGAGAGACTACAAAATAAGGCTTAAAAATATAGAGGATTTTTGGACGAGGCTTTTAGTTTCGGCTCTATCTGAAAGTAAGTTCTGTGTCTATTTCTATATCTTTCTCACACCTCGCGGGGTTACTGAGAGTGTGTTTTGTGCATTGCCGTGGATGTGCTCTTTGCTCTGGCGCTAGCACCGACCTCCAATAGCTAACAATGGAGTAGTCTTAAAGAGTGAGACACCAGAAAAATGTGTCTATATTGCAATTATGAATACAAACAGGTTGTGGCATATGTGCCTAGTAGTTACAATAATGTAGGAATCTGCTTAATGAGCATAATGTACATTCGGCAGTTATGCCTTGGTGCTTTCAAAATAGCATCTCTCAAACAATCTCTATTTAAATTGAGGATGTGATTTGGATAGCAGAACTCTTTAGAGATAACGTTAGCTACACTGAGCTTGCATTTACATTTAAACGTGGTGCTTTCGATATTTGTTATGTAGTCTCGTACTGTGCACGAGAATCATTTTGGAGTTGTATGGCGACATTAACAGTACGTTAAGTTATTTATCGTGTGGCAGTAGGTTAGTCATGCAGTTGATCTGCTTGTCTGTCCGAGCATCCAAATGCAACTCCGTTAGGTGTAAATTGCCTGAAAAATCTAATCGTTGAATAGGTATTTTGGGAATGTAAGGTGACATCGTTTTTAACTTAACATACTTGGCTGGAACTCTACAGAATTGCTTCGTTATTTGCTACACCAACTGTGGACAAACTGATTGGCAGTGGCACATACAGCACTGCAAGAATATTGTCAAAATGCTTTTGGGAACATTTTAAAGTTGCTCTTCTCTGCACGTAGCTGTGCAGAATTTTGCGGTAACCCTTGCATCAAGTCATGGTGCTAGTAAGCTTTCTGAGGCCAGTCAGGGTTGAGTCCTCATGCGAGGATCACAGACATTACCGTTCGTTATACTAACACGATGTGCAATGAGGAAAACGGTGGGTGAAAGACCAGCGCGCGGGGAGAGAAGTCCAGACGGAGAGACAAAATTCAGTAACGCCCCTCTCTCTTCAGGTCTGAGAGAAGCGCGACTCCGAGCTATCTGTCCCAAGAAAGGAGCAGGGCATTAAAATAGCATATGATGTGATCTGAAGAGTCAACATACGTTTTTGAATTCAGTTTTCAGTTTCCAACACGGTACTGACCTATTTTAGCATGTCCATTAGTTTTTATAATAGGCTAAGCCTGGCACCATGCATGACATATTTTCACGCTCCAAGTCGTTGTTATTTAAACTATCATAATGAATATCCGTAATGTGATCATTGCAATCGCTGGTGAACACGGTCACAACTTTTGTTTGTATTGCAGTACTGATGGCCATAGGCATATCTCAGTGGAGTTCATAGGGGAAGCCACGGTTTCACACTAGCAACATGTCGATATGCTGCCACAGATGTACAGACAAGCGCGTAGTTTGACACATGTATGAGGCATTGGCCGTCGGACGCATCAAAGCTGATCATAGCACCTTTACCTCGTTGTTTGTTTACGGAAGAACACATTGATAATGCTCAGGGGGATCATGAATCTCGTTTGTGGTGTTTGTGAGAGAACATTGTCAATGTTAATAGGGACCATGTGTTTTGTTATCAGTTTTGATTTGTTTTGTGGTCTCATAATGCTTTGGTGAGACATTTGGGTGGACTGTGTGTGAGAAGAGTGGTTTATTTCCTCTAGCCTCTGCTGTAGGTCTCTGGTGGAGAGTTTTAAATTTCCATACAGAAGACACAGCAGTCAGCTGTGCTTCCTCAGTTTGGACAATGAACTTGTAGCAGCCTTTCAAAAATCCAGGTCTATCGAAAGTTAGTAGTGTGCCACAGTTGAGGGCGCTGGACAAGACCTCTAATCACAACGAGCTAGTGGGTTGAATGTTGTTTATGAATAGGAACTTTCTATACAACATAATTACTGCAGAAATCTTGTTTCACAAGCACTGTTAAGTTATCACATCAAAATAGTTCAGTTGCCACCATCATCACAGTACACTGAAATAGCCTCATACGCTTCATTGCCATGTTTGGTTTTCCTCACTAATGGTGAAGGCTTCTTCACTCTTTCAGTAACAAGCATCTTTAATCAGTGTGCGCTGCAGTTAACGTGAAGATGAAATAATTTCAATCTGTGGTTGTCGATATACATGTACTCCAGGTCCTCCTGAGTGAATTACACATTCCTGACGCTCCTAACATCATTTTCTCTGTTCTCTGACACTTTGCCTTGTGTTTTATGCTGTCTCTGTCAGGAACTTGTTAGCCTTTTAAACCTGCGGCCCTGCACTAATCAGTGTTTTGACAGGTCTGACATTTAACTGTTAGTACACTATTGTGGAGAGTTGTGAAATAGTTGGCTTGTGTTCATTCATTACGGTCCTGAGCTGTCGTCTCGCCACCAGCTGCACACACCCACTCCTCAGTATAATTCAGGCATTGTTGCTGAGCTCTGCCCTGGGCTCAGAGCGCTGTTGATCAGCACCACAATATTACTTGCAGAATTCACAGCTTGCTGCTGCTGCTGTTTATATGATTATAGTGTTTCCCCAATCCCAGGTGAGAGCTCTGAGAAGCACCTATTATCAGTCTAATAAGGCTCTTGATACATACTGTTGCAAATATTGCTCAAGTGTCTGGCATACATTACTTGTTTTGTTAAGTTGGAGACTCTGGTACACCATTTTCCTTTGATTTTCCCTTTTTTTATTATTTGACAGATGCTCTTTGTCTGGGGCCTGGTGAGAATGAAACATTTGTTGAGCATTTTAGGGCCCAGGATAAAAAGGCAGAGAAAAGAAGTGACTTGAGAAACAAGTTTGTTAGGTGTCCAACATTTTAGTGTCAGTCTTTTTATTTATTATGCCCTCCAAGTTTGGCTGTTCTTGTGCTACCATTTTTCTACAGAGGGTATTTCATTTTTCTGTCTTGAGGATCTGACTGCTTTGTGCTCTTCTCTCAGGTCATGGCCTCAGGATAGTCTGTGTGTGTGTGTGTGTGTGTGGCTCTGCTAGCCTGTGCCCCTGTAAGTGCTGTTGCCTCTGATGGGGACTTGGAGGCCCACGCTGTCTCTGGCTCATGCATGTTTGATTTGACGTGCCTTGAAAAATGAACGCTGAAGATGTCACAATGGCTGTATCCCATTTCTGTCTGTAAGAGCGAGGACCTTGAATCATAAATGACACCCAGCCACTCAGACACAATATGAGTGCTTGAAATTTTTGCACTGGAGAACAAAATGTTCCTGCTGCACTCAAGATTTCCCCAGATCACAAGCAATTACCTTCACATGCTGTGCCTGATGAAATCTTGCTGGGATTTGAAACCTGCTTACTTTGTGCTTTATAAATGACTCTCAGGCAAATGTGCTTTCTGAAATACTTCAGTTTTAATAGATCATGGGGATGAATCTTTATTGAGAGTGGCAATGTACTGATACCTAGATTCTTACAAAAAAAATCAGTTTTGCTACATTTCATAGCTTACCATGTTATGTTGACTAAAATGAGTCTCAGAATTATGAACTGTTGAAGGCACCAAGTGACCAAAAGTCCATTACCATGTTCCTCATTGTGTGTGAATGTTTCTTTTAAGAATAATAATAAAAATGTGATTCACTCTGTTTGCAGTGCATCATAACGCTAGACACCACTGGGCATGTACCTTTGCACTGATACTTTAAAAAGAGGTGTATTCCATCATGTGAATACCTTGGGATTTGTCGTCTTGACTCGACTGCATACCTACATCTCTCAGTTCTGTGTGGGGGACTTCTACTGCTAGGGAGACTGATAGTAGACATTATGTCAGGGCAGTAAAATCACATTTAACACAGCCTCAAGAAATTCATACTTGTTCTCTGACAAAGCAAATTAACTGGGATTTAGCCAGAGAGCACAATTGTTTTTTTTTTGGATGGGGCAAATATTACCTCGAGATATTTGAATCACTTTACTTGTGTAAGGCATATAAACTTGAAAAGGGCATTGCAACAATGGCTATATTTTAACCTAATTAAGGGAAAGGACCATTCTGACATAACATGGAAAATCATTATGACTGTGGCTGCAGAGTCATAGGCATGTTTTGCCATTCAGTTGTCATCCTGGTAATGCCTCCAGGTAAAAAACATCGGCTTCTTTTCTAGAGGTCTTCTTATCTAGATAAATAGGTAGGAGACATTTAACATATCATGTGAGTGCATATCAGTCTGGCATAAAGAAATGATTTTTCCTCAGTGTTCTGAGTTGCTTATGTATGCACTGAGTTTCACTGTGTGGCTGTTGATGTTGATATGATAATGGTGGAAATTAGTTGTGGGTGTGCTGGTGTACTCTGAAATGTGGTAGGGTCAAAGTACTTTTTTCTTCAAATAGCTCCAAAACAATTTAGTCAAGACTTAGAATCCTACATTTTTTATCACAGGCTGGAGGCAGGAGACAGGAAGTGCATTACCTTAGCTATGGTTCATTATGTCTTTTCACAGAAAAAGTGTAGCACATAGCTGATACCTTGAGATGTTGTTATACCCTCACTAAATTTAGCCTAATGTCCTCCACATTCTTTAAACAAGACAGATATCATGAAATTATATCCAAAAGGACAGCTGGTGCATTGGGAATTGAAAAAAAATGAGTCTACTAATTCCTTTCCACTTTTGTACACATCTCCCAAAATTCTTGCTTAACAAAATGGCTGCCAACTGCTAAACAAGATTTAACAGTCGTGCGAATCGCCAACCTCAAATTAAAAGCTATTTGCCTAGTTTTAGACAGATCAGCTATACACTGTTGATGATCGTTCACTTCTGTTAGAATAACCAACATCTCTATAACTATTCTATTACGGTTCTTGTGTATTCTCTCACTTGTGGATGCTGTGGTCTTATTTAGCACTAGCCTGGTGGAGCAAACTTGTTCAAGGGTCTGGACACTCTTGAGAGTCATAGGTTTATTTTGTACTGGGTGCACACTTTGTTCGAACTTTAAACCTGCTTCTGCCATCAGTTTCTGTTGACTGATTGGTTGCTAGAAAAACTAGTTGGGGAATCTGAAGCCTTTGGAGAGTTGCCTGACGTAGTACCGTAGCACAACAACAATATTGATTGTAGGTACTATGGCAGCGCTAGCCTGGCTAATTAAGCACCACTGTATGGTCCAGCTGGTTGGGCTAAAAGAACACAATGGTCCAGTGCACTGATGCCAATGCAGGCTCCTGCCTATGGGTGTCCTTCTCTGGCTTGACGTCCCCCTCTGGCTCTACATGTGTTCATGCTTCTAAGAGCCTCGGCGGGGCTCATGAGGTGACAGCCAGGCACGAGGAAGTGTGAGATAGAGCATGATAAATACAGAGTGGGTGTCTCTGTGCGTTTTCTGTCCAAGCGCAAGTTGGCATGCAAGAACCACTTACCAGGTAAGTGCTGTTTCCTCAGCTCTTAATAAGTGCTCCCTATCCCTAAGCGGAGCGGCTGTGCTTTCTCCTTCTTCGTGTCTCTCTCCCTCTTTTGCTTTCTCACACACATCCTGATGTGCCTGCACAGTGCCTGCACAGTGCCTTCCAATCCCTTTCTGTCTCTCATTGCCAGTCCACCCAGACTGTATCCCTGGGTTATGGGCTCATGTCTGTTCATTGCTCAGCCTGCACTTCTCAGATAAAAGAGGCATATTTTAAGCCTCAGTGTGAAAATATTGTCAGCGAGCAGGTCTGTGTTGGCAGTTTTGCTTGACTGATGCACTGCAGGCTACTGCATCTTTCTCATGGCAGGAACAGAATGTCCGTCAGACTGGGTGCCCCCCTGTTGTTCGTTATATTTTGGACCATTTTTTATTTCAATTTATCATTTGTCCACTCTCAGGCAGATCATATCTCAAATTTTGGCAGGAGGCTAAGATTGTGAAGCAACTTCAAAGGATAGGATTTGTTATTAGAATATAGTCGTATAGACTAGGTCATTTTCAAGCTTTTGTATTGTTTAAAAGTATCAGGCAACAAGGTTGGTACACTGTATTTTAACCCATACACTGTGATGGCTGGATTTGTAGCATTTGTATTTCTCACAATAGAGTGCATCTTCACAGAAAACAGAAGCCGTGGTTGCACTGATCATTTATCATAGCTGTAATGAGATTAAACTAATCAAGTGTATTCCAGAGACAGCAGTGACACACTGTGTAGTGCTTGCCAGGGATTGTCTTCAAACAATATTTGTCATTGTCTTTCTGTGCTTTTTAATTAACTGTTGACAAACAGCACCAGCCTTTTATGTTTTATGATTTAAAGGGTGCTCAGCTCCAATCTCCATCAAAGTGTGTCATCTCAGAATACAATAGGGGGTAATGGCGAGCACATGTTCACCAGACATCATCATTTGCTCTCGAGATTGTTCAGTAAGCACAATAAAATATTCAGTGTCATGTTTTGAGAATGTAAAATCTCACTCCCACTCCACATAGCTCACGAGCATGGTGATATTTTAATGGCCTGGGTTATGGCCAGCTGTTTTTTTTGTGCTGTGCGAGTGTTTGTCCGTGCCACCATTTTCCATAGAGATCTGTTAACATATTGATGTTGTAGGTACGATTGGGATTGGGAAGTTGGGCTCTTTCTGTGTAATCTTTAGAGCCAGTGTTTGTGGAATAAGAAGGCATCCATAAGACAGTGGTGTGTTACGTGTTGGTAAGTGTTTGATGTGTATCAAGTGGCCTTAGGGATGTTGAGAGCTTAAATGTATATTTTCTATAAGTGCTCACCAAGGTTGTGCACGGGTTCCCACAACTTTGAATCTGAGTGGCCTTTGAAGTTAGTTGGCACTGAACCGCAGACCAGGGACCTGCCTGCCTCCATACTGATTACAGTCCCATTCTCCTCGCTAGGTTTCTTGCAGACCTTAAAAAGGAGTTTTCTGGTCAATTTAATTGAATATGACTAAGGCTGTGAAAGCTCTGTTGATATAGCTCTCTGCCGAGTCCTGGAAGCAAGGTCCTGGTGAAAACAGTAGATGTTGGCATTTATTTGCTTGGAAAGCTTTTGGTGTTTGGAAAGCCCAAATGAGAGGAACTCTATCTGAAGTGCCCTGAGGGTTCTTTTCACCTCAAATTCCCGCTTGTGTGGTTGCCAGCACCCACAGAAGTGTTTGGTGCGCAGGGCTGTTTTTCAGAGAAGGCAGCTAACCTTAGACCTGCCTTTGGAAGCTGCCATTGATGACTCCAGCAGGGGAGGTTCCCTGTTGGCTGCCCACGGACTGGGAAAGGCTTTTGTCAAGATAATGTGCGCACAAGGACCATGTCTGCACTACCTCCTTTAGCACACTTAAGCCAGTAATAGAAATAAATCACGCTAATCAAACCAAACGGTCATCACTGTTCTTTTGCTGCAGTTGGGAGAGAATTTGTGCATTTTGCATCCTGTAGGAAACAGCAGACACTTTCTCTCCTAATAAATCTGGGAAAGGGAACTTTGCCTCTATTTGTAAACAATTGACCCTAGACCTTGGACTTCACCTCCTCCTTTCTGGCTGTGTAAATTTGCCTGAGAAGTCTTAACTTGGGGGATAAGCTTAGATTTGTGTACGCAATGTCTGATGTTGTGTACTGAAGTCGTGCCCTAAGCTTTTCCTTTGTGGTTATTTGGGATTTGACGCTTGAAGTCAAGGTCAGTTGTTGTGTTTGTATCTCTATTAGGATGAAAATTGTTTGCTTAGTTGGGGAATAACATTGCATTGTTGAGAACTGACCCTTGTAATGAGCCTGGCTCCCCTGTAATGTTAGCTGTAGACGGTGTCTGAAAAATTACCTCACGTCATTGGCTTCTGGCCATGGTTCAGCAGTTCATTTGATATTGAGTGATGATGCTAGCTGCACATTTGGGGAACTGTGCACAGCCACTCTTACGGCAGTGTAGCACTGTGGGGACAACCTGTCACTTGAGGTAACTGCCACAATAGACATGCTTCTCCAGCCTGCATGCTGTGGGGAGGGCTTACAAAAGAGAGGAGTGAGAAAGGCTCCCTGCCCGCGCCTGTGGAGCTCAGCCTATTCTCTGGCTCCTCGGGGTGGGAGGTGGGGAGGCGCAGAGGTGGGGGGAGGAGGTGCTGCTGGTCACATGAGTGCTAATTGTATTTGTGTTGGGTGCCTCTGAGGCTGTCATAGTAAATCTGTTTGACTCGTCACTTTGTAAATCATTATTATGGCTAAAAGCCTTCCTATTGGATTTAACAAACGGGAGAAAGTTGTGACTCTCCCATCAGTGTATTGTATTTGTTTGTGACCTTCACAACAAACATGATCGGTGCCTCTTTTTTCCCTCTGTTAGAGGAAATTATAGTCTGCATTACTATACTTTTTTTCACTTCTCAACTTGCATGAGATTTATCCATATTGTGATGATGAATTTTTGCAATGCTTCACAGTTTGTTTTGTCATACAGTGTTATAGTGCAAAACACATTAGTGACAGTTCGAGCAATAATCCAATTTGACTCGTTGTTTTTCTGTATGTTAGATTCATTTCACATTTAAGACCTTTGTTATTCCCTAAATTGCTTTAAGCTAGTAAAAATGTCTTTCATCTTTTGGAATCGATGTCAAGAAATCTGTCTGTCCTGTTCTTTATGAAACCTCAGCTGTCCCTGTACCGGGTCATTCCGGGTGAATATCAATGTTTCAGGAATGCCTAGCAAGTCACTTACTGGTCAAACCAGTTCTTAGGCTGACAGAAACATGACAAAGTACATTATGTCCTCAACATAGCCTTTGTTTGTTGTTTGCTAAACATCACAGAGCTGTCGCTGTTCTGTGGTGCCTGTGCCCCTGCCACTCTTGCCTGGCATTGCGCACCCGGGCACCCATTTGTCACCCTGCGTTGATGCTCTGTCGCTGCAAGCCTTGGGAATAATGAAAGCAATGTCAAGTATCATGGAGACACTGCTGCAAAACAACAGTGCCGTCATCCCACCCTGGTTAGCGAGTTCTTGTCTCCACAGCTAGATTGAGCATGGAGTTTGAACACTGCATCTCCACAAGCTGCTGATCAGACAATAGCTGAGTTTCCATGCAACTGTCAATTAGGAGAGAAGGGGGTAGGGGTACACGCATAGAGTCAAAATGTCCTAATAGTCCTGCAGTTTTTAGTGTTTCTGTTGTGTTAGTGTTTCTATCTTGCCTTGGCAATAATTATCCACTCCTACTTTTCCCAACCCAGCGGATGGAGATGTGCACAGGCTTGTAGCTTTAGCCAAATGCTCCTGATTGTGCTTCATACTGACAAATGAGCTGGATGGAAAGGCAGCGAGTGGCTCAATAGTTGAGGGAAACTCTCCCTGCAGTGTTGAGCTAACACTTCCCCTGATTAGTTACACAGATGGGTAAGGGAGGAAGACAAATCAATTCCTGTGTGATTGTCCAGGAATCCTCAGATGTTCCTCTTTGATCATTGTTGATGTGGACACAGTGCGCTGTGGTTTTAAGGGATGAGGCTTTTTGTCCGCTTCATGGAACACAACAGGCAGGGACAGGCTACATTGGCTGCTGTCTGCAACAAAAATGGTTTAGGGCCTCACCAGTTTACTCCCTGAATTTGACAGTAGCCTATTTCTAAGTGTGTTTATGTATGAGTAAGGATATTTCAGACAGATTATGCAGATTGGGGTTGTATTTGCCCAGGTTGTTATTAATTGCCCATAGGAAAAAGTCCTGTTGATCCCATGATTCTTATCTGTCCTAATAAAACAATGTAAGGATCATAGAATCCAGTGGCTATACAGTAATAGACAGAGTTGCAGCTGCTTTTTCTGTGAGGGTGCTGCCTTAACGGAATCCATTTGCAGGAGTCACAAAGTACAAACCTCATGTACTCTACTGATTGCTAAAGATGTTATTTACTCAGATTTAATGTGAACTCTTAGTGGAAGTCATTTCCTATCATTACTTTCTTGATATAATAGTAGGCAGGTGGAGGATGGCAACAACTTATGTAAGTGGGTTTGCACCATCTAACATAATATGGCCATTGTGTATCTCCTAAAAGTTTTCCTGTGTTCTTGGAAGAGCAGAGGAATGAATGGTGAGGAGAGGAGCACGGCTGCAGTGTTCTGCCCAGACAAGTAATTAAGCCGTGGAGCTAGTTTGGTCAGCACCTTATCGCCCAGAATATGGAAATGGGAGATCAATATTTTATGGTTGCCTGATCTAATTTCTAAGTAGCTGAAATGCTTTGGTTCATGTCCTCTGTATAATTCAGTAATGTAACTACTAGTAGAGCTCCCGCTCCCATTGTAAACCATGTCCAAATCAGACTGCAGATAAGGAATGATAAGCACCTGGCACTCTAACCTTTGTCTGGACTGTTGGGCCAACAAAGAGCGTTATTGCTGCTTTGACAAAAAGATAGGCAAGATAGCAGTCGCATTTAAATCCAGGGTTTATTGTTTAGTTTCGCATAGTCGTTGAATCCCAATCCTTATTTTGATGTTCATTAGAGTAAAACAAAAGGAGGCGAGGATGTAGGCTCGGAAATGACAGTGCAATTCATTTACCTTTAGCCAATTTAAAAATGTACTATGCGTATTTTTCTGCCATGAAATCCTTCACTAGTCCCAGTGGTAATCATGTGATTATTTTTTTTCACAACAGCCTGGAAATGAGTTTGATGTACTGATTTGCAAGGTTGAGTGAATGCTGTAAGAAGGCGTTGCAGTTTTCTTCCCCATCTCCCTCCCTTCCTCTCTCTCTCTCTTTCTCTCTCCCTCCATTCCCTTCTGCTCGTATTGGATGCGGCCCTTTACCCTGCTCTTGACGGAGTCTGGAATCAAATAAATTAAGCACAAACTGGCAGAGTGCCAGGATAGAGATTAGTGGCACAGGGACTGCTGTCAAAAACATCTTGGTAGATAATTAGTGGTTCTTTATAACCGCAGATTTAACAGTTTTTTTTTTCAACAGCTCTGTAGGCATTGCTGTAACCTAATGTATCGAGGCCAATATATTACGTTATGCAACATTTACCATTGATTTGGAGGGGAAAAGGCAGAAGCACTGCTGACAGGAAACCTCAAACCAAGGCTATGCATGTGTGACACTAGAGCCACAGCCGTGCTGTTACAGTACTTCCTCATCTTACTCTCTACTGATTGACAGATGCTCTTGTTTTGGGATTCATTTAAATTCCAGGATGTTGTTACTGTTGCTGAAGATAACAGATTTATATTTAATGGAAATTAGCAGGAACAACTAGGCTATTAGTGGAATTTCTATTCAAATGATTATAAAAGGCCTAACTATTCGAGAGGTGCTATCACGTTCTGTGGAATGCTAGTGAATGTAAAGCTGTGTTCAAGATTACTCAAAACAGCAAGTATTCTGTACACATGTGTTTGTATTTGCACATGACTGTAGCTGTGTGTTGAGTGTCTCCCAAGGTCTCCAACAGTGCCAGTGTTGGTGTAGCTGGCTGGGCAGGGTCCTTGAAGGGCATGTGGGTGACATGGAGGGACGTGGCAGCCTAGAAGCATGGCGACAAGCAGAGCAGGGAAGCCTGAAGATCCCCGCCATCACTGATTGATAGTCATGCTGCACAGGCAGCTCATCACAGAGGCAGTGCAGTGGCCAGTCCACCGCCTCCTGCTCACACTGCCTGCCAGCGCAGACACACACACACACACACACAGAGAAACAGAGAGAGAGAGAGAGTGCCATTATTAAAGAAACAAATGTGTAAGGCCTCGATGTACTGCAGAAATGTGTGGTGTACAAGTGTGTTAGCTAAAAATTTAATTTAGAGATAGTAAATCAGAAGATAATTGAATCCGGACGGAAATGTAGCGCTAAATTCAAGGAAGAGCACTGAGTGGTGGGAATGAAGGCCTCTGATAAACCATCCATCCCTTAAATATGAGCTTGGGCCGGAGCTCGCTGTGTAGATCAGTTAACCCTGCTGCATTGTTTAGTGGTTTAGGGGATGCCACTCTCTTTTGTTGACATGTTTGAATGACCTTTTTCTTGAATGTGGTGTTTGAGGCTATGTGTAAGAGCTGTCTGTGAAATATGAAGTATGCTGCTGCGTGAGGGGAGAAAATAGGCTACCTGTCAAAACTCACTCTGGAGAGCTTCCAGGCAGGAGCACTGCAGATAGGCTAACTGCTGGATGAATTGGACATAATTCACCATCGAGGGTGACTCACTCACACGGCAGTCAGGGTGATGGGTTGTACTCGCAGGCAAGTTGCATGAGATCACTCAGTAGCTCAGTGTGAAGGACTAGTCTGACATCGAAGGAAATCCTTGACCTTGGGAGTTATTTCATGTGCTTGTTTCATTGATGGAGCTGCAGCATCACCAAGACAGCGTGAAGAGGATATCAGCGTACACTTATTATTATTATTATTAGTCAGCCATAATCTGTTATTCACGTAGTGGTCTCTGATATAGCTGTTAAGAGAACAAAATGATTGGTTGATTTTTGGCTTCCCATTCA
>JAVQKI010468616.1:0-12451 GCA_036025975.1 Nematalosa erebi | reverse complement strand
TATTTTAAACACACTTACAGAAGGCTTACAGAACAACTTTTCAGAAGCACTTGAATAGAGGCACTTGTACAAGAAAGCACTTGTATAGAATAAGCTCCTGTAATGAAAGTACTGATATGTGCAGTGGTGTAACTTTCAACAATCTCTAAACAAAAGAGAAGCAATTCACCTTGTCAACATACATGGTCGTGGAGATCTTTGACAAATGCTTGTCAGAAAGCTGTCTCTGCATAAGCCTTCACGAGTGCTGCAGTATTCCATAGCTGAATGGGGGGGTTAACCACCTCTTAAACACCCTTTAACTTGTCTCTCAGACATACAGTCCTACATGAAAAAGTGAGACCAAGAGACAGGAGTGTGTCTTAGGGCAACAAGTCCTCAGCTCGGTATGGACAAACATGACCATCATTTGTGATGAGCAAACACAACCCCAAAAAGAACCGCACAAGAAAAACATTCCAGTTGGAAGTGACACAGATTTTTCTGACAGGGTAGGTCAGTTTGTGTGAGTATTGTGCATCTCTTGGTGAAAACATGGTGGACTTGGAGAGGAAGATCTGCTTTAACTAAACTGGATAGAGCATTTTATATACAAGAAACCTAAACCCATGAAAGCCGCAATGCCTGTCATGTCCATCTATTAAGGACAATTCAGTCTTCTTTGGACTCTGAGATAAATGTTTTCAACCAACTCTTGAGGGACACCAATCCTTTAAGAACAGCTCTTGAAATGCTTCTAATTTGCCCACCATGTCACAGTTCCATAAAGAACAACAGGACAGACGACCATGATGTGTTAGTCCTTGCATTCAGGGTGCCACATTTGAACCCAGTGAGTCATTGTGCGCTTTACAGTGGGTAAACTGGGTTTTTCAGGGGACCTATTTATAGAACTGACAAAGACAGAAGCACAGGCACAGACAGAGAGACAGGCAGACATTCACCAAGACTGTCAGACAGACTGCCCTCTGCTGTCAATCAATCACCTGTCAGATCTGTGGTTTATGTCTTTGGAGAATAATGCCCTAATAGCCCTTGCTGCCTCCACCCTACCCAACACACACACACACGCACACAGACACACACACACACAGGCACATAAAAAAACGTTACCCTCACACTGAATGGTCAATTAATCCAATGGCGGCGAGTGTTTATGGCTCTGCTTAAATGAATTGTGGGGCCTCCCTGTTGTCTTCCCCTCCTCCTGTAGAGCTCATAAAAAATGAAAACAGTTAAACGCCCAGCGTTTGCTGATCTGCAGTGTGGCGTTCTGTGTGGTCCACCCTGCGGGGAGGGGGTGGGGTGGTTGTGTGAGTGAGACGGGGATGGTGTGTGTGTGTATGTTTGGGGGGGTGTGTGGGTTAGGCTTTGGTTTATGAGCTGCTGTGGTCGACAGGCGTTAAACTGAACAATTAGGTGCTGCTATATTGTCGCTCTCCTGGCTTTATGGCGCTCCATTGGAGCTGCTGGCCAGAGACTGGGCCAGTGGGGTGGTGACAGCGCTCACGTCCGGTTTAGGGAAGATTGCTTCCGCTCCTCAAGTCCCCTAGCCCTGTTCCCTCGTTCCTCTCCTCTTTACCTCCTCCTCTCGTCTTGCACGTCCTCACTGATGTCCTGTTTTGGATTTCATTCCCATCCCCTCTCTCAAGATGGCCACCGGCAGCTAATCTCTAACTTGATGGCATATTTTAGGAAATAATTACAGGTGGGACTTGAACCTGTGTCCCCATGTGTACCGGCTTCTTCATGGTATAATATCCCCCCCCACTTGATAGTGTCTTTACCCCAAAGAATCTCCATTTTCCTCATGCTTAGCAGTTGCCACTTAGGTTCTAAAGCCTTGTTGCATTACTGTTTTCTTCACTCCCCTTTCTAATTTATATGGCAACGTTTTGTTTTGATAGCTCATGTTTGCTTTAAGTTGCTGCATTCAACAGCCAATAAACTAGCTTGTGTGAAGCAGCACTACATCTCTCAACTATGTGTGAAGTGACTGTCAGTGACCCCAACTACCACTACAACCTCACCCCAGTCTCAGACGTCCTCCTCACACACAAAAACCAAACATACCCTTACAAATTACAGCACCTCACCCCACGTGTATCATCATCAGGGACAAAGATTACAGACCTACAAAAATTGGTCATCTCAACCCTGTCTTGGTGCAGTTCCAGCTTTCTCTCCCTCCAGTACTCTATGCTTGACCATTCAGCTCAGGATACTGCCAACTGAGAAGAGAGGTGTGCACTTACTATACTTACCATACTAAACAAGGACACTAAACATCCTAATGCACAGCTCGAATTCCCATAAAGGTCTGACAAAATACCAATTACTAAAAGCAGTATACACTTATTTCAGCTAATGTTATGTTATCATGCATATAGTTTATCAACAAGCAAATACTGCACGCCTAAGCAATAGAGAGAGTTCACTTCAGTTCACCTGGGAGAAAAGGTAGCTCACCTAAGATGACTCAGGTGAAAAGGGTCATAAAAGTGTCCAGGTCTGCAGTTAGGTCATGATTTATGCCCAAACTCTAAACCCTGTGGATATGGTAAGCATACATTAGCCTTTACCCCCCAGCCTCAGAGACAGACTCACAGAGACAAAGACAGAGAGCATAAATTATAGGCTTCTAATCAGCTTAGCATGGAGTGTCGGAGGATAATGCCACCTAATTGGATGTATCAGTAAGTTGAATCATGGGGGCGGGAGGCTTGGGGTCTGGAATGTGGTATGTCATCAAAGCTGAATCTGACTTTGCTTTTGAAATCCCCTAAGTGCTGGCTGGGCCATATCTGTGACCCCCTCATGGAAGAAAGATGGCTTCTGTGTTAACAGGGTCAGATGCCTTTGTGTGTATATGAGCGACTCTGTATGTGGTGTGTGCGAGAGAGCAAGACAGTAAAAGTGTCTGTGGGTGAAAGTGCTAGGAGTGTTCTCTAAGTGTAAGGAAAGGTATGTTATGTGTGTGGTGTGACCATCTGTCTCTTGGAGTGAGTGTGTGTGTCTGTGTGTGCCTGTGTGTGTTGCATGTATGTTAGATAGTCTATCTTTGTGTCTAGGTCTTGTATGTAATTTGTCTATGTATAAGTGCATGAAAAAAAATATGTCAAGTGTTTTTAGTGTGTTTGTCTTTGTATATGTGTGTGTCTAAGAAAGAGTGTGTGTGTGAGAGAGAGAGGCAGAGTGAAAGAGTGATTGAATGAGTGAGCGAGAAAGAAAGAAAGAGAAAGAGAGAGAGAGAGAGAGAGAGAGAGAGAGAGCTAATGTGAGGCAGGTGGCCTGCTAGGGGGTGTCTCAGGCCAGGAGGGGATCATCAAGGTGAGTGTTCCTGAGGGATCTGTGGGGTCAAAGGTGAACTTGAGTAGGATGGTCTGAAACACATTCCCATACATAACCCCGTCTCTCTCTCTTTCTCTCCAGCTCCCTATTCTTTACACTCTCTTCCTCACACTTCCTGTAGCTCACTATTTCTCTCTCCCTTGAAAGCTCACAAACACGTACAGTCTTCATCTACCAGACAAGTACTCACATCTGGCTTTGAGAGATTGATATACAAAAAAACCTAAGCTGATGTTTTGTAAAATAGTAACTGTAATTGTAATTTGTAAACATTTTTTAGACCACTAACACATATGAGAATAAATGAAAGATGTGAGCAAATTTGGTTGCTTGTGTGTCAACCCCCGCGGCTTCTGCAGAGGAATTTGTTTGTGGCTGGAATGGTTACTTCTTTGCTGGCTCGTTGTCATGTTGTACTTGTACGTGGCGGGCAGCGCTGAGCCGGTAAGCAATCTTGCTTGGGTGGGAACCTGTGTTGTTTTGCCAGCCACGCGTCGGCTTCCGTCTGCGCTTCACGCACGCATTCCGGCCTCTAAGTGATTCCAGGTTTCACGTAGTGCTGTGACGCACATGCCTCAATTGGAGGGTCCTTCGCCATGTGCTGATACACACACACACACACACACACACATATATGCAAACACTCATATACATATGCACAGACTGTCATTGTTGAGTTACTGTGTGTGGTGGTGTGTGTATGTGTGTGTGTGTGTGTGTGTGTGTGTGTGTGTGTGTGTGTAGTGCATGTGTAGTCTGTATGTGTGTGTGAGTGTGTATTTACATATGTGTGTTCACGGCCCCCGTTTTCCTTTTCCAATTATAGGAATTACGTACAATTATGTCCATTAATTATCTGTGAAATTACTCTAAAAAGGCCCTGTTCATACAGAAGAGTCTTGAACTGAATGAGCAAGAGAGTGAGAGAATGAGAGAGAAAAAGAGAGGGAGAGAGAGAGAGAGAGAGCGAGAGCGGAACACACAGCTGGCGTGTCAGGCTCCGGTTATGTTGTGTTTGGACGCTTCTGGAAGGGCGAGTGCTTCCGGACGCGCTCACCAGCAGAGAAAGGAAACACACGCAGGCCGTTTGCGGCGGAGGTGATGGCAGCCGCTGTGTTTCACATCCTCGTGGACACTGGAAAAGGACGGACGGATTGGACAGACGGCTGGACACAAAAACGATGGCCGCTTCGGATTGATGTCGAAATAAAAGGGAGGAAAAGGATGCTGAAGGCTTTGTGGCTTTGTGAAAATAACATGCTCCGAGGATGTATTTTCTCCTCAACAGATGCGCTGTATTTATATAACACATGTCTAAATATATTCCGCACGCTGGGCCATGGGAGGTGACTTGTGGGTTTGGAATGCTCAAATGTAGTTTTATTTCATGTAAATATTTCATTTTTTTTTTTTTACATTCATTTACTTTTTTTCCGCCTTGGAAATCGAGTTTAACCACAGTCACTTTAGCTTGAAATAGGGATCCAACTGACCTCGGCCTCCTCTGATGCTGGAGAAGGAGAAAAAAACAGACAGAAGGCAAGAAGAAAGCGCTGAATGAGAGGATGGAGGGATGGGATGGATGGGGTTGAAGAAGAGGGAAAGGGTCTATGTCCTCTAGAGGTACTTAGTAGTGAAGAGGATGTAGTTAGGGGTCTCTCGCACACATACACTGTCTCTCTCTCTCTGTCTCTCTCTCTATCACACACACACACACACAACCTCTACCTCTCTGTCTCTCCCTCTCTCTCACACACACCACACTCTAGCTCTCTCTCTCCCTCTCAACTTTTGGTGACTGAGGGTAAGAGAAAGAGTTTAGACTCCTTTTTGCCGCTTCCCTGCTGACTGCCGGAGACCTGCACACCTCTCATTCCCCATCAACACATCAATGTGCTTTTTGTTTCTCTCCATGAGCTCTCTATTTCTGTCCTCTTCCTTCTACTCTCTGTACACCTACTCTGCTCTCTGCAGTCCCTCTCTCTCTTTCTTTCTCTCTCTTTTTCTTCTCTTGTGCTTCTTTTTTTTTTTTTCAAAGGCACATACCCAAAATGACTTCTACTCTTACTGTACTGTAGGCATCCTCTGTAAACATCTCTACTTGTAAAACACAGGTTTCAGTGCAGTTACTCCACCACTTTCCTTCTGTGTATTTTACCTCTGCCAGTACAGTACTTGCAACATAACCTGATACACTGTAATTCAGTGGTATTTATAGAAATGCAATAAAAATGTCTTGTAGAGCTATGAACGTCATACAATCGGCCCTTTAAAGTGGAATTAATGATTCATGTAATATTAATTAACATTAATGTAACATTTGTGCACAACACTTTCTAAATGTGTCACCCATTTTATGTTTACATATTTTATGTTTTACATGTCATGTGTAGTTTGATGTGTATGTACA
This sequence comes from Nematalosa erebi, assembly GCA_036025975.1. NCBI lineage: Eukaryota > Metazoa > Chordata > Actinopteri > Clupeiformes > Clupeidae > Nematalosa > Nematalosa erebi. The sequence goes on along the minus strand of JAVQKI010468616.1, from coordinate 6,690 downwards.
AATCACAATTCTTTAAATAGACCTACTGGTTAAACATCAGCACAGCCCTCTATGCTGTCGATCTATCAGGCTCAGGATGGAGGGATGATGTCTGACACACATTGCTTGCCCAGTGCTCCAGGAGAAAGTGTTCCTCTGGCCTCCCGCTCCACGTTTACAGCCTCCCCGCCCCGTGCCTGTCCCTGCAGTACCCCATGGAGGGGCAGTAAAGTGAGCCAAGGACTTGGGCCCTCCTGCTCCTGCACCTCCTGCCTGCCGTTGGAGACCCAGAGGCACCATGGACTGCACTTAAATTTACAGGAGGCACTTAAAGACGCCGGCTCCTGCGACGAGACTAGCCGGGACCAGAGACTCTGTACACACACAGAGAGAGAGAGAGAGAGAGAGAGAGAGAGAGAGAGAGAGAGAGAGCGATGAGAGACTGTACAAAGAGAGAGAGAGAGAGAGGATAGAGAGTGAGTCAGCAAAGCAGGCGTGACTGTGGAGGACTTTGTGCCTCTGTGTGTGTGTGTGTGTGTGTGTGTATGTTTATTCCCTCTGTGTATGTGAACATACTTGACAAATAAAATCCCATTCTGATTCTGTGTAACTACCTGTGTGTTTCTGCATGTAATGTGTGATTTGTATGTGCAGTTTCTAGTGTGTGTGTGTGTGTGGTTTTAGGTGTTGAATGTGTGTGTGTGTGTGTGTGTGTGTGTGTGTGTGTGTGTGTGTGTGTGTGTGTGTGTGATGTGGGCTAATAAGTGATAACATTGGTGTGTTTGTATGCATGTGAGTGTGTGTGTGTGTGTGTGTGTGTGTGAGTGCTCTGTGAGCGAGCATGCTGTTTCCTGATGATGGGTTCTCTGTATTGACCCCTGTATAGACATGAGAAGCGTAGCGTAGCGTAAGATGTTCAGGCTGGTGGGCAATGAAGAGGTGTAGGTCAGGTCACGTATGTGTCTGTTTATAATAGTACACTTGGTGTGTGTGTGTGTGTGTGTGTGTGTGTGTCTATGTGTATTTGGGGAGTTGGCAGGGGGGTGGCGTGGGGTTCTATAGAGTATGCTGGAGCCAGCTGTCAGGGTAGCAGTCTCCGGTTGACTGTGTCTGGCGATGGATGGGTGTGTGTATGTGTGTGTGTGTGTGTAGAAATGGACTGGTTCCTCTCATAAAACAAGCTGAAGCCAGCCGTTGTTTATGCCCCTGCCGTTCTCAGACAAGGGCTTCAGTGACTAGAGCTGAATTATACAAGGCTGTGAATAGATGGCATGGTGTAGTAGTCATTGACAGGAAAGCTGATTTACTCAAGTACACCATCCATTATTCAAAAAGAAAATGCCTCACATAGAGGAAAAACTGTGTTTTTGTAATGTCTCATGGTGTGAAGTATGCATGCACTTATGCAGAATGCTTGTAGACGTTATTGTAGCGATTCATACAATATTACAGAGGGGACACAAAAACAGCTTTATGTGCTTTATACTGCAAATGGGCATCAAACGCACTTCCACACAAACTGCTGGATTTCTACTGCTGATCTTGTGATGTAAACACTCTCTTCATCAAAGGAGAAATATTGTGCACCACCCATTGCTGTCAACCCCCCTTTTTATAACTTTGCCACCACAGAGACACAATAGGGCATAGGGAGACAAATATTATGAGCATCAAGAAAACAACAAAGTCAGGAGATGGAGAGCACGATGGAAACAGAGATGGAGAAGAGCATGTGCTGAGCAGAATTAGGAAATGAAAAAAGAACTGTGCTGATGCCCCTGTTAGTTTGGCAGTATGGGTGTGTTAAAGTCACTAGGGTTTTCAGGAATGGGGATTGGTGTGTGTGAGTGTGTGTGAGTGTGTGTGTGTGTGTGTGTGGATGGGCGGGTGGGGGTTACAGTGTTTTTCCGGATGTTTCTCAACATCCCCGACCAGTATGTAGATTACAAAGTGTCTGATCAGGCTTCTCTGAGTGAGGGCCTCCTTAAAAACCACATTTGCTCCACACTGCTGAGAAAACAAACATGCGCCACAGACATGGGGCAGGAAGAGAATGGCACCATGTAAACATACAAGCCAGTTCATCCGGACTCTCCTAATTGCATATACTCACACACACACACACACACACACACACACAAACATACACACATTCACAGAATCAGATTGAGATGGACTGTGCTGCTGCTCTGTGCTGTGCTGTGTTGTGCTGTGCTGTGCTGTGCTGTGTTGTGCTGTGTTGTGCTGTGCTGTGCTGTAATGTGCTGTGCTGTGCTGTGTTGTGTTGTGTTGTGTTGTGTTGTGTTGTGTTGTGCTGTGCTGTGCTGTGCTGTGCTGTGCTGTGCTGTGTTGTGTTGTGTTGTGCTGTGCTGTGCTGTGCTGTGCTGTGTTGTGCTGTGCTGTGCTGTGCTGTTCTGTGTTGTGCTGTGCTGTGCTGTGTTATGTTGCGTTGTGTTGCATATTGCTGTATATCGCTAAAGGGACTTTTCTGGAGGTTCAAGAGTGGCAACATTGTTCTTTTCCATAAGCTCAGCACGCCCCAAGCTGTGGCCACACCCTGGCATCTTTTTTTTCTTCCTCACTATATAAATGCTTGTATTCATCTTGTAAAATGAGACCGCTAAAATAAATCCTCACTTGTATTTGTGTCGTGTAATAAAAACAGTCTTATGAGTCTCCCTTTTTAATTGTCTGTGCTTCTCAGCTATTCTTAGGGAACAAAGGGAGCTGTGAACTTCAAATGTAACCACCCCAGTGGTAGCCTTCTCACACACATACATACACACACCCACACACACCCGCAGTGGGAAATCTGGCGTGCGTGGTGAAAATATTTGCCATCGAGTTTGCAGTTGCTCTTGCAGCCACCTTGCCGACGCCGGCTGCCAATACGCAGAGTAAACAAGCGAGTGAGTAAACCAACACTGGAGTTGACTGAGACAACAGAGAGATGCTGATGTGGTGGAAGTGCCTCCTACTCATGTAAGAGACACGCTCAGTAAGGACTCCTCTCCTTTGGACCCTATAAGGCCACACTGCCTCAAACAGGGAGAGAGAGAAAGAGAGAGAGAGAGAGAGAGAGATGAAAAAGAAGAATAAGAAGGAGAAGAAGAAACACTGAACAGGGAAAGAGGATGATTGATAGAGAGAAAGAGAGGGAGAGACGATGAAGAAGAATAAGCAGAAGAGAAGGAGAGTTCGAAACACTGAACAGGGAGAGAGGAAGATAGTGAGAAAGAGACAGAGAGAGAGAAGATAAAGAAGAAGAAACACTGAACAGTTAGAGAAAAAGATAGATGGAGAGTGATAGAGAAGAAGAATATAAAGGAGAAGAAACACTGTACAGGGACAGAGAAAGATAACAAGAGAAACAGAGCGATAGAGAGAGATACGATGAAACACACTGTATTCAGTGTATGTATGCAAACCAATGGATGGTCATGTTAACAAGTTGAATCGGCCAGAAATGATTCGAAAGAGCTCTGTTAGTGCTGGTGGAGCTGCACACGGCAGACAAACTAAAGCACATCAATCTGCCAGAGGCTATCAGACGTCCTAGCTTCAACTCTAAGAGCTGAGATTTACAGTCTAAGACACGAGTTCAGAAAATGAGGAAGAGTCAGAAGAGACTATGTATAGTGCATAGAAGGTGATATATGATTATATGGACCAAAAACAGCTCAACAGAAAGAGAAGATGAAGGGCAGATGAAAAGAAAGTGGCGAAAGCCAGAAGCGTAAAGTGTACGGCAGAGAGCTTAAGACGTGGGGGAGTTCATTGGTACTATTTATTTGTTATTCCATACTTTAACAGAACTCTACGTGAAAACGTTTGCCAATGGTGCCACTTGAAACTTTATTCTAAACTAAGGCCGAGCGCCTTTCTGTATCCACCATCCAGCTCCAACCCACACACACACACACACACAGTAACACACACTAACATACACACACAGACAATCATACACATCTCCCTCCCAGAGTGTCTGGCTCTGTTCCGTGCCCAAACTCTGGCAAAGGCTGCACACATCCTGCCCCAGCCTCCAATCTGTCTGTGGGTTAGTGAGGATCATTTCACGCATTCTCTTCCAGCATCTGAAAAAAAGAAAGGAAAGAGAGAGAGAGAGAGAGAAAGAGTGAGAGAGAGACAGAGAGAGAGGACAAGAAAGTGGGTGAGGGGATAAGACCACAAAAAGACAAAAAAAAGAAAGGAATGGAAAAGAGGATAATCAGAAAGAGGGGAGAGAAAGAAATCCCGACAGAGGAAGAAAAAGAGTCATAAGGTAAAGAGGACTATGGGGAAATCACACTGGTAAAGGGAAAAAGAGAGCAACCCTCACGAGAAAGTGGGATGCAGGACAATAGCAGAGAGAGTGCAAGAGAGAGAGAGAAAGAGAGAAATTGAGAGAGATTGGAGACAACAAGACCAGGAAATTGAGTTAGACAAAAAGAAGACAGGACAAAGAGAGTGAGACAGATAGCAAGAGAAGAATGAGGTAGGAAGATGATGGAGAGAGAGAGAAGAGGGAAAGAGGGTACTCGTTATCCCAAGCCAGTCTGCTGGAAGCCTGCAGGGAGTTTTATGGTGTGCAGGAATCTACCATGGAGCCATCCCACCCCATCCCACCCGATGCGAGAGGGTCAGAGTCAGGCTGTCTCCTGAGGAGAACGCGCCAACCACAAGGCCTCGACCACACCGCACCACACCACAGCACAACCCACCAATGACACACCAGCCCCCGTTAAATAGCATTGGAGGGGGAGTGGAGCGAGTTCAGAAATGTACAGGTCACACACACACACACACACACACTCCCTAAAGTACCCTAAATGCACACTTTCACACACATAATGTACAAAGCCATGCACACTCAAGTACACTCATATGAACACATTAAGAAACACAAACGAACGTGCACACAGACACACACACACATAGAGACATACGGATACACACAAACATACACACACACATACACATGAGTACACAGATACACACCACAATTATTCATATTGCTGGCGTCACTGGGCGCTCTGGGGAGGCAGCAAGTACTATAGCTTGAGTTCCAGAGGAAGGGGGGCATAGGGGTTGGGGGCTGGGAGGCGAAAAGGACAGCCAGTAGCTCATAAGTGCTTGCCTGTGCCCCCTCAAGACTCCTTGGACTGATCTGAAGACAGTGCTAAGCCACAACTCCCTCTTGAAGGTTTGGCATCTGGGAGCAGTGGGCACAGTTGGCTCACAGCTTGCAGAAATTCAAATTCAGAGTGAAGGTGTGAGAGTTGGCTGCCACAGTGGCATGGAGAGCTGGGGGGGATGAGGATGGCAAGGAGAAAAGGTTAAGGACTGTTAAAGGTGCGTGCGCAAGTGTGTGTGTGTGACGCACACACAGCATGAATACAGTAGTGTGTGTGTGTGTGTGTGTGTGTGTGTGTGTGTGTGCGCGCGCGCATTCACACACACAAACACACACACACATGTCTTCATGTTTGTATGCAGGTTCCTGGAGTGATAGAGAGTGCAGGAACACACACATCCCAGTGTGTGGGAGCTCTTAGCTTTCTTACTGCTCTAGGTCAAGTCACTATCAACCAGATACCCTCCACACCCACTCATATCTACACTGGGAGAGTAAGGAGTTCAGCAGGATCACACACACGCAGACACACACACACACACATACCCACACACACACACACACACACAGATATTACCCCCTTGTTACAGAAACATAAGCGAGTGGGGAGTATAGAGAACGGGGGGAGGGGGGAGCATTTCCCAGATTGCATGTTACACACTGATTGCCTCCATCATCCCTTCCCAAACAATTACGGGCTTTCTAGCCAACAGAGAAAGAGAGAGAGAGAGAGAGAGAGAGAGAGAGAGAGAGAGAGAGATGTAGAATGGGAGTGTTGGAAAGGCACCCGTAATGGCGACCGAATCATGGCCGGAGCCATCCCCATTACCAGACCGCACTTTAAATGCCACTATTAAAATGTTCCATAAACTGTGGGCACCCTTAAAGAGATGGAGCGGTGGTGGAGTAAGGGGCTGTTGAGGTCCTGCTGATTTACAGAGAGAGATTCATATCGTTCCCCACAAAGAGACTTCCCTGAGGCTTACCATATTCCTGGCGCAACCACGAAGGGCAAAAGCATCGTCTGTGTGTCTAACTGTATGTAATCTCATTGTCTGGGGATTGAGGTCTCGTATAGCATAAGGTGCCACGCAACATCATGCTAACATGATTTACTGCTGGTGTTAGCTAAAATTGCTGTGTTATACATTGTTTATTTTACATGCACACAAGTGCTGTATAGACAAGTCACATCATAACATTTTGGAATTGATAGGAAGTTTCTTTTATCGATTTTGGGAGCTACAGGCTAACTGATATAACTGCCAGTGGGGAAATGTAGTTTATTCAGTGTGTGTAAATTTCAGCGCTCCAATGGACAAAGGATATACATATGTGCTGAATTTGGCTAAGCATTCTGACTTATTTATACCTTTGGAGGAATGCTTTTCACTGCATGAAAAGTGGGATTTCCGGGAGTAAACGGGACTGTAGATTTCCGTGGAATTTCAGGTTTTCGACAATTTACAGCAATTTGCAGGCAACACTGAAAACTGCCGTAAATTGTCGGAAATTGACGTGAAACTTGCTTGGCAGTTGTCTCCCAATGACCCCCCTTCCCCTAATCCTAGGGAAGG
>JAVQKI010468409.1:0-14886 GCA_036025975.1 Nematalosa erebi | reverse complement strand
ATCTCGTGTTTACCCTGTCCAGACAAGTATCTCTGAGCTGTTTTTGATGTGTGTGTGTGTGTGTGTGTGTGTGTGTGTGTGTGTGTGTGTGTGTGTGTGTGTGTGTGTGTGTGTGTGTAAGTGCTTGTGAGAAGGACGTGCGAGGGTCACACATGCTGACTGTGTTTAACATTGGTGTGAGGGTGTGTTTGTGTGGGGGGGGGGGTCGATGTGTGTGTGTGTGTGTGTGTGTGTGTGTGTGTGTGTTTGACTCATGTTTGTTCTTCCCTGCACGAGTCCCTGCACGAGACTGGCCTCCTCTTTGATTTCACTCCTTTAGGCAAACTGTGTGAGGCTCTTTGCGTCTCTGTGTCATATGACCATTGTGTGTCACACATTTGGCCTTTGAGAGTTGTTTTTTTTCCTCTCTTCATCTCTCTGTACAGAAAGGCCCTGAGCAGTAAAAGGCTGGCACACATTCTAGCAATTTCTTTGCTCTTGAGTTCAAAAATGCAGACAAAGTGGCTTCATACAATTTGCAAGAAGTAAGAAGTGTTTACGAAATATGTATAGCTGATTTCTTTCTTTTTCCGTCTCTCTTTCTCTGTCTCTCTTGCTGTCTTTCCTCGTCAGGATGCCTTGGAGACTGCTGCACGTGCGGAGGGGGGCTTGCCCCTGGAGAGGGGCGTCTCGGCCCACATTAAGGAGCTGGAGGAGGATGGGGGGCGCAGCAAGTACCACCACAGTGTCAGCATGCTCAAGCCTTTCCGCTCCACCAGCAAGTGAGTCTCTCACTGTACCCCCTCACATTCAACCACGAGACACACACACACACACACACACACACACACACACACACACACACACACACGCTCCCACACACACACACACACAAGCATAAAGACAGATGTTTATCTCTCCCACAAGCTGCAGAACATTCCAATTTAGGCCTGCTCCCATGAGTTTAGACAAGACCTTAAAATGGAGAATGATCAAAGCGTTCCTCAGAGAGACACAAAGCACTAAATAGCTCAAGGTTGTTTTAGTCTTATGTTTTTACATACCTTTCTTTCCTTCTCTCTCTCTTTCTCTCTCTCTCTCTCTCTCTCGCTCGCTCACTGCTGCAGGCATGAGCACCCGGTGGATAATGCGGGCCTCTTCTCCTTCATGACGTTTAACTGGCTGACGCCTATGGCCATCCGTGCCCACAGGAAGGGCCAGCTCCTACTAGAGGATGTGTGGCCTGTGTCACAGTGGGAGAGCTGTGAGGCCAACCGCCACAGGTGTGTGTGTGTGTGTATGTGTGTGTCTGTCTGTCTGTTTGCATGCTTGTGGTGTGTCTGTGTCTTCCTGCATTGGGGGTGTAACCACTGTACCACTTTATAGAGAGATAGATGCCATTATTACCAGTTAAAACAAGAAAAAAAATCTAGTGCGATCTAGTGACCAACCTAGAAACCTGACCAAATTTGGGTTTGGTCTTTCTCTGTTAGTTTGCGTTAAGATGAATAATTCCCCCATTAAGGCCATTGAGAGATATGTCCTGCATAAATCAACCAATGAGTCACTGTAGGAGGAAGAACTAGAAAATAAGGCACAGCCAGAGATACTTTAGAACCCATACTGTCTATGTTTATCAACCGTCTCTGGCACAGCATAGGCCGAATTCTCAAACTGGCAGTTAACACTAACTAAATGGTGCAAAGTAAAATTGCCCTTATCAGTTAGCTACAGCTGTCGTATTGCTGTTCACTTTATGCTGTACCAAACTCTCTTGTTCTTTCTACCAGCAGCGTTTGTTTATGGGTTTATTGGGCATATCCTTTAGGTTGACTAAGAGTACTACATTGGCTGTAGACATCTAAATTAGATTAGACAAGATAAATGACATCATCTGTCTTGTAATAAAGTCTCGTAATCTTTTCTCTTCCAACAGCCCACTCCCTGCTCTACTTTTTTTTTGTGTATTTCTGATTAAACATGCCTGAATGCACAATGTTATCTGATCTCCTTGACAACAGCCATATTGTCCTTGTCAAATGTGGAAAGAAAGCAGCTTTCTTTTGTTGAATGCTTGTTGACAGGCAGTAAATGCTCTGGTTGTAGAATAGGTCTACTGGTCTGGATTTTGATGTCTGTTCAGGATTTTGTTTGTTCATATGTTCAGGACTGCGATCGGACCAGCAGTAGAGCGTGACAAAAGTCTGGTTGTGATGCATATGTGTGATAGAGCGTGTGTATGTGTTTGTGGGTGTATGAGTGTATTTTTCAAGAGCCTTACATGATTGTGTGTGTGGTTGTTGACCAGTTCCTCTGTGTGTGTGTGTGTGTGTGTGCACCTAGGCTGACAGCCCTGTGGGAAGAGGAGTGTGAGGCTCATGGGGATCAGGCTTCCCTGCGGCGTGTGGTCTGGCACTTCTGTCGCACCAGGCTACTGCTGTCCATCCTCTGCCTCATGGTCACCCAGCTGGCTGGCTTCAGCGGCCCAGTAAGTAACACCATCTCAGTGTCCTCTCTCTCTCTCTACTTCTCTCTCTTTCTCTCTCTTTCACACTCTCTCTCTCATTTGCCTTAGTCGCTGGGAAAGGGTGTGCGTGCATTTGTACGTTTGCACCAACCTACCCAGCCAGCCTCCCCTGCCCCCACTCCCCCCCAGTCAAAGTGCGTGCCTCCAGCTGAAGTGTGTAGGTAAGTGTCTCTCGGATGGGGCAGGGAGGAGTCGTACGCCACTCTTCTCTTACCCTCTCCCAACATGCTTTGCTGCCAGCACAGCTGTCTTACAGTATTATGTTCATGAAAGGCCGATGGGTATAATTACCTGGTTTGTGCTGCTGGTTAGTGTGCATGTTTTTCTGAGGGCAACAGAACGAATGGTGAAATTTTTTTTTTTTTTTTTCTTCCTTGTTTGTTTTGTCTTATCAGTAGAATGCCATTGTGTTTCCACACCTTAACTGTGCCTTATGATTGAAAAGAGATTTTGTGTCGCCACCTCTTGCATAGTTAGTTGTAGGTTTGTATGTTCAGTGAGTGTGACCTTGGTTTGAAGGTGCCCCACAGTTCTACTTTTAACATTGTTTCCCTAATCAAGCACCGTCAACGGCAGGGAGATTTTGCCTTACTGCATTTTTAAAATGCATCACTTGTAGCATGAATCCATTTTTTTTAACAAGTTAAAGCTCAACCTTGGAGATGTCAGTTCTTGTTCACCGTGCAGCAGAGCTGAGTTTGGTCCAATTCCCTGCTCCTGCACCACTGAAGGACTAGTACTCCTATCTACTGCCCCCTAGAGGCATTTCACATGTAGTTGTGATCACAGTAGGATTCCAGTAGGTCAGTGCTACCGCTCTCTTTACCCTGCAGTAAAATATTTGCATGTGTGCAGAACAAGATGTAAATTTGCATGGGCTAGTGACAGTCTCTGCTCAGTGCGGGTTGAAATCTCTGCAGCATAAGGCTTCTGCTGTCAAGATTTTTTTTTTTTCCTTTTGCCATGTGGCCTTACCAGGCAGACTACTTCCTCTCTCCTCTCTGCGTTCTGTCTTTGTTTTCCTATGTCATTCTTCTGACACATTTTTTTTTTTCTTTTTTTTTTTTGTTTTGTTGTTGTTTTTGATCTACACAGTCCATTATCAGTCTGACCATATATTGTATCAGACAGAGGCTTTTGTGTTTTTGAACTGGATGAAAGTCCCTTGGAAAGATGATCCCTGTCTGCATTAGGTGGACTAGGAGGACCAGTCTTAACCCAGCAGCTTTTATTTTCCAAGGAGAGCTTCTGTCACTGTCCCTCCCTGGGTTGAGCAGCGAGCCTCTACTGTCCCAAGTCCCAAGACCCTTACTTAAAAAAAAAAAAAAGAAAAAGAACTTTTTGAAAGATCTACTTTGGCTGTTCTTCAGCCTCCTTTGGCAAACATCACTGGCAGGCCTGTCATATGTTGCTGTGCTTATATTAACCCCAAACCTTGCAGCTTTTATGGGCTGAAATAATACATTTATGCACGTTTTATTGACTGATTTTCTGATGGAGTAATGTGGAAAGGAGAGGATTGGTTGGGGATGGGGTTGGATGGGTTGTGCAGCGTTTGGGTGTCTGCAGGGACCAGAGTTCTCTGCCGGCCCAAGCGAGAGACATGTGACAGAGGCTGTTCTTTAGAATCCACAGGGCGTCCGTTTTACCTGCGGAGAGCAATAGAACGCGAGACGGGCTCCAGAGCCTTCCAACAGCGAACAAAAATATATGCCTGTGAGGTAAGGGCACGTTTCTTAAGCAGGGCTGGATCAAGAGTTTTTCTCTTTCTGCTTTTTTTTTTTTTTCCTATTTCACTCTCTCCTCTCCTATCTTCTATCTTTCACTGTTTGCCTCTGTCTGTGTGTTCTGTCTAATTCTATGAATTTGTTTTTGATGCTACAGTACTTGTTGTCATACAGCAACAGTTTACCCTTAGAAGAAATGACTTGAGTTTGATGAACTTGCTTGTGTGTATGTCCTGTTTTGTGTAATGTGGATACTGTTTTTTGTTGTTGTTTTTTTTGCCCTGTAAGTTTCTGTGCCATCACGTTAACACTACACTTCATGCTCCCAGTTACCTGGGACAGTTCAGTTAAAAGCTCTAACTTAAATGCCAAGGAAATCGGACTTTGATGTGTTACCAATGCACAGCCCGTGCCTGGACTGATGTTTCTTAAGTTTGAATTAATTTTTATGGAAGGGCCTATAGAGTTCTGGGCCCTCCAAACCCTGTGGATTTTTGCCATGTCGAATGGACACTTGAATGGCAACCCTAAAGTCTACAGTATGTGCCTTGAATAAAAAAAAAGCCTGCCTTTGATTGGCCAAAGTACATGGTTGCACCTATCAGAAAAAAAGGAGTGGGCTGTTGGTTTGGCCTTGGCCCCTCCTCTCAGGAGCTCTTCTTAAATGGACAGTAGATGAAATGACTTAAAATGTGATGTCACAAACCCCTTTGATGGACATACACTGTCTTACAGACATATTCATACAAATGTTTTGAAGGACTGTTCAGTGCTACATTTTTTTTTTATCACAATGATATTTTATGACGATGGACAAATATGCCCTCAGTGCTTTTCTTGTTTTGTATTTTAATTTGATTTCGGTTGAATCATGACCTGCCACATCATGTTTTCTCATTTATCATGTTCATTGGGACTGTGTAAAAGTTTTGCCGTTTTAAACCAACAAGTTTCAAAATCCTTTCCTTTTTTTTTTTTACTGTCGCAAATAAACTTCAACTGTTGACTCAAACCTTGTGGGTTTGCTGGGGTTTCCGTGTTTGTGTGAAAATGTTCTTGAATGAAAAAATAATATCCATGTGAGCAGAATGAATGTGTTGGTGTGTGTGTATGTGTGTGTGTGTTTTGATACTTTGCATTCAGAGAGTCAGTGTTGGCCTGTTCTGTTTTTGAACTAGTGGCCTCATTTTGGCTTGCCCTGTGTGCTGTGTCCTATTGCGCTCTCTCTCTCTCTCTCTCTCTCTCTCTCTCTCTCTCTGCTCCATCCCTATCCCCTCTTTCTGTTCTCCTATAATTAAACTGCTGATGTTAATTTTCAGGTGTTAAAAACAAAACCGCGTCCTCGTCCTCTGCCCCAACCCTGGTCTGACTGTAGGTATCCTGTCTTTGAATCCATCTAATGCAAGCAAAGACCTAGAAAGGGAGGGCAAAAAAAAGAGAGAACCCATGTTAAAGTCATGTTGTGAAATGCAATGCAATGTCTCCTTTTGTTTTCCGAATTGGCCGTGGTTGGCATTTTTCATTGTTTCTCTTGTTCTTTTCAAAGGATCTTAATAGAAAAAAGGGCCAGCAAAGGTAAATGCTGAGAGCACGTTGTGTAATATCACCAGAACTTAGGTTGCTATCCTCTATCCTTAGTAGACTTTAACAGTTTTCCTATGTCTCTAATGATTAGAAAACCGTCCATTACGGAATGATGCTCTTTTAGATTAAACTTGATTGCCTCTCTGTCCCTCTTAAGTGAATGATGATGATTCTGATGACAACGATGATTATTATTATGATGATGATGAATGACTACTGTAGTGATGTTGTTGCTGCTGTTGTTGTTGTTGTTGATGTTGTTGTTGTTATTGTTGTCGCTGAGCTGGAGGCTCTTTCCGTTCTCTGTGCTCTCAGTCACGCGCATTGTGTCCTGTCGCCTCCCCCTTGCTGCTTCCCCCTATCCCTCGCAGGCCTTTGTGGTGAAGCGGTTGTTGGAGTACACCCAGCAGGGCGTGCCTGACCTGCCCTACGGCCTGCTGCTGGTGCTGGGCCTGCTGACCACCGAGCTGGTGCGGTCCTGGTCCCTGGCCCTCACCTGGGCGCTCAACTACCGCACGGGCGCCCGTCTGCGAGGAGCCATCCTCACCATGGCCTTCCACAAGATCCTGCGGCTGCGTAGCATCCGCGAGAAGTCGATGGGAGAGGTGAGGACTGAAAGATAAATGGATGGATGGATGGATGGATGGATGGATGGATTGAAGGTGTGGTAGATCTACTCTGATAAAGGGGAGAAGCTTAGAAAGTCAGATCAATATGAATAAAGCAAAGCGAAGATCACTATATAACCATGTAAAGTCACAGGAGAAGACTATGAGGAGGTAAGGGAATCAGTCAAGGAGGGAGTGAGAGGGAGATCTGTGGGAAAGGGGAGGGAGGTGTGGTCTGGTTAGACAATGGCTGAAATGAAGAAGTATAAAAATGGAACCTAGGACATGATGAGGCATAGACCAAGACTGTGGACTCATTAGATACACCTACCGTAATAACATTCAGCCCGCAATGCATCTAAAGGAAAATTGCCTCATTCCTCAGTTGGTATTAACCATTTTAAAGTCTCAGGCAAGGAAGTCATTAGAAAGTGGTGATAAACACATGGAAACAGGCAAAGTTCCTCAACTGGTAGAAGATATTTTCCGTTAAAAAAGTCATTGGATCTTTGAGAATTCAATTTTAAGTGTCCATCTGATGACTGAATATGCACATTAATTAATACAGTACATGCCACACATTTTTTTTCCCCCTGCCTTGGCTCTGCCTCACAGCTGGTCAACATGTGCTCAAGTGATGGCCAGCGGATGTTTGAGGCAGCGGTGGTGGGTAGCCTCCTGGCTGGAGGGCCGGTCGTGGCTGTGCTGGGCATGGTCTACAACCTCTACATCCTGGGCCCTACCTCACTGCTAGGTTCTGCTGTTTTCATCCTCTTCTACCCTGCTATGGTGAGTGGCTGGCTATGAATTGACAAATCTGCTCAAATATACAACTAGACCATAATGCTATTGGGAGGATTATACAATGTCTTGTCATTTCTTACTTGTAAATATTATGTCAGATCTCCTAATTATGTAGATACTAACTGTATATGACAATGGTCTAGTGAAATGAGCCCGAGTATACGAGTGTCCTCTCACAGACTTGGCCAAGTGGCCATACACATAAATAAGCTTAGAGAGTCACTTCAGCACACACCCTACTTATTAGTTTTCATTTGCTTTTGTCGATGGAGTTAAAACAGATGCATTAATATAATGGATATTATGCACTTGATGGATGAAGGCAGTTCTTCTCACTCTGTTTGTTTTCTGCTGATATAGATGTTTAGCTCCAGGCTGACGGCCTACTTCAGAAGGAGAGGCGTGTCCATTACGGACAGCCGCGTGCAGAAGATGAACGAGATCCTCAACTACATCAAGTTCATCAAGATGTACGCCTGGGTCAAGGCTTTCTCGCAAACAGTGCGCCGTAAGTGCCCTGCATTTGCTTTTAGAAGTTTCCTGCGCACTGCCATCTTACCCCACTTACTGTAACTTCTATCTGAAGTCTCATGGGATGAGCCATGCTATATTAAACAGCTCTCGCTCAAATGAATAGAAACGACCTTAGATCTTTTTTTCTGATGTGTCTAAATCACAAGTGTCCTTCGCTGTTTACAGGAATCCGTGAAGAAGAGCGATTGATTCTGGAGCGAGCAGGCTACTTTCAGAGCATCACGGTGGGCGTGGCGCCCATCGTCGTAGTAATCGCCAGTGTGGCCACTTTCTCGACACACATGTTGCTAGGATATGACCTCAACGCTGCTCAGGTGCGCCTCTAAACAGGAAGTATGTATTTGGCTGATTGTGTGCAATACTAATCAGAAAATTTAACAGGATATCCTCTCTCCCGCTCTCTGTGTCTCTTGCTCTCTCTGGCTTTAGGCTTTTACTGTTGTAACAGTCTTCAATGCAATGACCTTTGCCCTGAAGGTCACCCCATTCTCTGTGAAATCACTGTCGGAGGCATCAGTGGCAATGGAGAGATTTAAGGTAAGAGCTGCTCCACTTAATTTTATTTAGTCACGCCACTCCACTCACTCACCACATCACTCATTTATTATGTACTGCCACCAAAAATTTTGAATCTTTTCCCCTTCATTCTTCCATCGCCACTCCCCCTCATCAACGTCTCCCCCTCACACTCTCATCTCGCGCTCTAATTCCCATCAGGGCCTTTGTCCCTTGTAGTCAGATAGTTTCTGAGCGGCCGGCCGGGCTCTTGGTATGTTGTGCTGGGAGTGCCAGGGCCAGGCCTTGCTGGGCAGTGTTGGCAGGACATCTGTGCATGACCCCCTGGGGCCCTGGGCCCTTTTAATCCGGGGATCTGGGCAGCGCGGCCCCTGCGAGGTGTGTGTTTATTTTGGTCCAGCTGGAAGGACATTGGGAATGTGCTGTGTCAGCCGCACTGGAGGGGACTCTTGCACGAGACAGGGTTTCATTGCTCTGCTCAGCACCCAGTTACAGTACTGTGCCTGTCAAAAGCCATCCCCCCACCCCACCACCCTCCAAACCCACACAACGCCATCTAGCGCTACATGATTCCCCACCCCAGCGCCTCTCTATAAACCACCCGGAGTCTTCCAGAACAAAAGCCTCTGAGCAAAGGGAGGGAGTGATGGGGAGGGGGGTTATGGCCTAGCCTGTGCCCCAGTTTCTGACGACAGCCCTGCACATTAAGGATTCTTTAGGGATTAAATTCTGAACAGGAGATGGGGTGAACATAAAAGGAACAAGGGGGAGGGGGGCTTATTCAGGACATCAGATTGGGACAGGGGTGATGACTGGCTGGTGGGGTGATCATATTGACCAAAGCCTAAGGGGTGAGGGGCGGGCAGGGGGGCGGCTGATTGGGACACACAGGAATTATGTTGACGGGGAGTGTTATAGGGGAGAGCTGGCAAATCCCTGGAAAGGCTCAGGGGCTGTACAGTACAGCTGAACTTGCTGAACCCTTCCCGTCCCTCCTGGCACACACGGCTGAGTTTCGGCCTGCCTGCGGTCTCTCTATCTCCCTGCCTCAACGACCTTCACCGCCCTCCTCACCACCAGCCAAAGGGAACATTTGATACTTTAGCTCTTTTTGGCTGGAGGGTCTCTTGGCCCTTGTAAATATTACCCTTGAGGTTAGTAAATGCCTTTTCATGACAAAGACTAAATTCTCCTATCATGTGATTATGCCATTAGGGAAAACAGTGTGAAAATGTAAGTATAACCTTCACAGGAACTACAGACAGAAGATGAGTCGTAGACTAAAACAATTTTAGACGGGATTTTCGGTTGGGTTATTTTAATGCAAATTAAACTTTTAAAACTTATTGAATAGGAAATAATGATGGCATGTGTTTGACACTGTGGAACAACTGTAGTCCTACCAGCTGTGAGAGTGAATCTGTAATATGTTTGTGCTAAGCTTTGACTCCATTCCGCTCTCCACCCCATTAGAGCTTGCTGATGATGGCAGAGGTGAAGATGATCCGTGACCTGCCGCAGGATCCAAAGGTGGCCGTGGAGATGCGTGGGGCGAGCCTGGCGTGGGAGATGGTAGGCCACAGCGCCCAGCCCACCCCACGGGGAACGCCTTATGTGGGCCTTAGTCAGAGAAAGATCCGGCGCAAGCAGCAGCAGCAGCAGCCACAGCCGTCGCCACGGAGCGACGTGGAGGCCGAGCAGCAGAGCTCTCAGTTGCTGAGCGACGCCGGAGCCTCCAGCCCTGAGCACCAGCCTCACAGCATCCCCACCATCAGTCAGAGGCTACAGAGGACCCTGCACTCCATCGACCTCACTGTGGAGCAGGTCTGTGGTCTGATCAGACACCATGGCTTGTTACTACACTAGAGAAGTCTGTGCCTGTGTTGGTGTGAGACTCAATAATTCAAAAGTAGTAGGACTGTAGAAAAAGTTGTTCATGTTTTGAGTTTTTTTTTCACCCGTATTTTCCTGTAGGGGAAGCTGGTTGGCATCTGTGGCAGTGTGGGTAGTGGCAAGACTTCTCTCATATCTGCTATACTGGGACAGGTGAGAGGACTTGACAGCCTGACACTAACAAAGCAACCAAGGCCATTGGTTGGATAGCAAGGAATAGTCACACATTAAATGCATGCAAAATATAAATTGTGCTTGTACAACTTATCCATATTTGTAGTTTAATTGTTTTAATATAAGTTAACAATTTTGCCTCTTATATATAAGGCAGGTCCCATGTGTCTCTTTAAGGAGCCACTAATACACTGTTCTCCCTCGACTTTTCTGCAGCCTTAGCACAGCTTGTGTTTGTCAGTCTCTCTAATGTGCTTAATGCTGTGTTTGTGCTCCTGCAGATGACTCTTCTGGAGGGTACGGTGGCGGTGAACGGAGACTTTGCGTATGTGGCTCAGCAGGCCTGGATCCTTAACGCCACTCTCCGTGACAACATCCTGTTTGGAAAGGACTACGAGGAGGAAAGGTAAGGACAAAACCGAAGAGGGTTGAAGGTTGAATACTCCGTTATGTTAGAACAAACTGAAGAGCTGGTGGAGCTCTTGGATCTGGTGATGGGTGGATGGAATCCTCTCTCAACTTGCACATTGTTTCATTGCACATTGTTTCATTGCAAACTGCAGATGTTTAGTCATGGGGCTTGTCAAACAGGAATGATTATTTCACAAACAGGAAATGACACTCATATTTCTGTTTAGGAAAATATCAGTGCATAGCACCACTGTAGTCAGTGCAGTAACATGCAGACAAACAAGTCATATTTCGGTCTGGTTATACTCTGCGCGCTAACTTTACTTCAAATGTAAAATTATGTGGAAATGATTTTAGAACTCCAGCTGGTTGCTCATATTTCAAGTTAAGAGTTCTGTCAGCATGTATACATAACACACAAATAATTTGGAACACTTCATGCATCTCTGTCAAATTCAGCAACAAGAATATGTCAAACATAGAACTCTGTTCTCTCATCTGAGGTGATGTTCAATAGCAGTTCATCCCTGTGAGGGACGGGCCAAGCCCATTTGAGCAGGTCAGAAGGCCAGTGCATTCCTGTCAAAGGGTATATCTGTCAGTGGGCTGGGTGCTGCTGATGGGACCTGAATAAGCATGTGAGAGCCACAACCTGCTGAGTAGAGCGACTGCTCAGATGATTGGGCAAATGCTCACAGTGTGTGTGTGTGTGTGTGTGTGTGTGTGTGTGTGTGTTTGTGTGGTTTAGTGGTGCTGTGTGGAATGTAGAGACTCTGGCTTCAATGACTCAGCAGTGTTAGCATAGTCAGCAGTGTGACTCAGCATTTTCTGTCATCGTTTCACACCAACAAGCTGGGCAGAGGTCAAGACATTGCCCTATAGTGGTGAAAAATACTATATATAGACAACCTAATTAACTGCTGGACTGTCTTTCCCCATTAATTAACCAATGCCTTTCAGTTTAAGTGTTTTGTTGGTGCCATCAACAAGTGAAAGATATTCTCTCTTTGTCCTCAGGTACCAGGCTGTGCTGAGTGCCTGCTGTCTGAGGCCTGACCTGGCCATCTTACCCAACGGTGACCTCACAGAGGTGAGACAGTACAGTGGGATGGTGTTATACTGTAGGTTGTCAAAGTAGTAGCATTAAATTGTATTTAACTGTGCATTTAATTATGTAATAAGTAAAACTATGCATTACTCAATGTAGATTATGGTTGATACAGTTTTTATTGTTTTGTTTTGCAATCAATTAAATTGAAAAGCATTCCAGTGTGTGCATAGTACATGTACAGTAGTGTGTATTACAGTACATATATATACTGTAGACATCCTGTATGTATGTTCATTTCAGATTGGTGAGCGTGGCGCCAACCTTAGCGGTGGGCAGCGGCAACGCATCAGCCTGGCGCGAGCCCTCTACAGCGACCGTGCCATCTACATCCTGGATGACCCACTCAGTGCCCTGGACGCCCATGTGGGCAATCACATCTTCAACAATGCCATCAGGAAGCACCTGCGCCAGAAGACCATCATCTTCGTCACACATCAGCTGCAGGTAAATGGTGACTCTGACCTAAGTATTAACATGGTCTGCCAACACCATGGCGTGCCACAATACCAGACCTCAGTTAAATGAGTGAGTTTGAATGAGGTTAGCTGTCGTGTTAAAAAAATTGACTGTAATCTGAACAATGAAACTGAATCCTCTGAAGATTTTGATACAGCATATATATACTGTATATAGGATGTTGTGGTGGTATTTGACAACTTGTCCACATGGTGTTTGTGTACTCCTCCACACTTTGTGTAGTACCTGGTGGACTGTGATGATGTAATATTCATGCGGGAGGGCAGCATCACTGAGCAGGGGACCCACGAGGACTTGATGAGCCTCAATGGAGATTACGCAGCCATGTTCAATAACCTGCAGCTGGGAGAGGCCCCCCTTATAGAGGTAACAGCAGGAGGCACTATTATGCAGATATTATGCAGCCATGTTTGTTTGGTCATTTTGTATGTTTGTTTGTTTGTTTACAGTGTATAGTCTGTTTGCTGCAGACTTTGCCATTCTTGACTAATCTTGATATGCTGATGTTGAAAGTCACCGAAACCACATTTTTGTCTCTTGTTAACCCAAAAGTTGATTGTATTAGGTGAATGGAGACATTTGACATTTGTGCATTTCTGTGAGTTTTTGAGTATTTTGTGTTCTTGCAGATACCCAACAAGAATTCAGGGAACTCACTGAAGAAACCTCTAGAAAAACCTAAAGCAGGATCAGTCAAGAAGGAAAAACCAGTCAGCAAGGACAGTGGTACGCCATGGACTTTCATGAGAATTATCATTGTAGAACATAATAATAGTGCTAATTATGCTATATAACGTGATTTCTTTGTATTGTTCTGTTAACTGCATGGAAAACAAATTATTTCCTTGATTGGTTGAAAGGGATTCTAGAACACTCTGTTGTCTCACAGGTCAGCTGATGCAGGTGGAGGAGCGTGGGAAGGGCTCGGTGCCATGGTCTGTGTATGGCATTTACATCCGGGCCGC
Source organism: Nematalosa erebi (assembly GCA_036025975.1). NCBI lineage: Eukaryota > Metazoa > Chordata > Actinopteri > Clupeiformes > Clupeidae > Nematalosa > Nematalosa erebi. The sequence goes on along the minus strand of JAVQKI010468409.1, from coordinate 1,576 downwards.
TGGAGGAGTGCTGGTCTTCCTCCTCATCCTTCTCCTCTTCATCATTAACGTGGGCAGCACTGCCTTCAGCAACTGGTGGCTCAGCTACTGGATCAAGCAAGGCAGTGGGGTAAGAGAGAGAGAGAGAGAGAGAAAGATGGGGGGAGGGAAGGTGGCTCAGATGGATGGAGGTATGAAAGGGATCTCTTGAGAGATGTGCTGAGGTGACAGATAGGAAGCTCGTTGTCAAGGATTACACCCCCCCCACCCCCCAAAGCACAGCTCCATATTGATGTGACATGCTTCACCTTTGACCGTGTGTGTGGTGTGCACTTAGTTATATATTTCATTGCGTGAATGTGTCTCTCTAGATATGTGTTAAATAGTAGTTTGTGTGTATGTACTGTGTACACATGGTGTATGGCAATTGCATGTGCATTGTAGTTGCAAATATGTTGAGTCATGTGGTGTACCTGTGTGTGTGTGTGTGTGTATGCGCGCGCTCGTTCGTGCATGCGTGCGTGCAAACGTGTGTATTTGTTTGTGCGGAGTGTCTTTGTGCACTGCTGTATGGAAAGCTAATCAGTGATGAGCGCAGGTGTAAGTAGAGAGTGCTCAATTAATATTTCATGAGCAAGTGACCTTGATGAAGGCTTGTGAGAATACTTTTGGGGGTTGGTTCGCCCTCATTAATGGGCCACGGAGATGGCCCCAATTCACCAAACACCACAATCTATCCGGTCAAATATAGATAAGTGGACCAGATAATCAAGTCAGTTGATTCTCTTGTGTCCAATATAGAGTCTATTGCTCCAGGCAAATAGTGACTCACTTTAATTACCCAAGTGAATAAAGTATGTCAGCAGGAACTAGCAGGAACCAAAAATTCAAATATTACCTCGAGGTCAGTGGTTTATGTTATTAAATGTAGCCAGCGCTGCAGTATAGCTTTCTCTTATGTGTTTAGGCTGACGAGCAGTTATTCAAATACTTTGTGAGTGTGTCTGTGAAAGACTTAGGGAGAGAAAAAAGAGAGAAAGAAAGAAAAGAAGGAACAAAGAAAGACAAAGAATGAGAGGGAGCATGTGTGTTTACAGTATGGTGTGTGTGTGTGTGTGTGTGTGTGTTTGTAGAACACTTCAGTGCTGGTGGGGAACAGCTCAGTGGTGAGTGAGAGCATGAGGGACAACCCTATGATGAGGCATTACGCAGCTGTCTACGCCATGTCCATGGGAGTCATGCTCCTACTCAAGATCCTGCGCGGGATCGTCTTTGTCAAGGTGAGGTGTGTGTATGTGTGTGTGTTTGCGCTGCGCTGCACTGCACTGCACTGTGTATGTGTATGTTTGGGTGAAGAACTGTTCAGTTTTGCAAAGAGGGAGTTTTTCCTCACCCCTGTTGCCCCTAGGGACAGGAACCGTCAGCAGCACCTGCTTAAACCCCCACCCCCCCACCCACCTCGAAGCTGCGACAAATGTTTTCCTGTATTCTCCACCTCTAAGCTGCGACATATGTTTTCCTGTGTTCTCCTGCCACTGTTGAAGCACTTTGAGCTGCATCTTGTATGAATTGTGCTATACAAATAAAGTTATTATTA
>JAVQKI010468327.1:0-11156 GCA_036025975.1 Nematalosa erebi | reverse complement strand
TTAAGAGTTGTGGTAGTGTGTACGGTACAAATGTGTATGTATTATTAATAGGTGAGAACAAAACCAAGAAGGAGAAAAAAAAAAAATAGAAAAGTCCATGGAGTTTCTTTTACTTCCTTTTCTGTTTGTTCATTTTTTTCTTTTTAATTATTATTTATGTGGCAGCTTCTCCTTAATGTGACCCACATCCCTCTGGGGTCAAAAGTCACAGTTTAGTGTCCAGTCAGGTAGTCCTGGGTGGAGTCGGAGGCGAATGAGTCGGCATCCTCGTTGTCGGAGTCCTCGCTGCTGTCGTCAGCGGCCGGCTCTCCAGTCAGGGCGATGCGCGCGTAGTCGTCTGTGTCGATGGACTTGCAGAAGTGGATGGCGTACTTGAGCTTCTCCTCGAGCACCTGCTTGCAGGAGTAGCGCGGCAGCTTGAGCAGGAAGAAACAGGTGTACGACTCGGGCAGGAAGTGGTCTGGAGGGTTGTACTTGTCCAGAACCTGCTCAGATCACAAAGAGACACATCAGGTCAGCACATGCTCTCGTTCTTACAATGCCTGTGTCAACATGAAAAGGCTACGGGCTAACAGGTAGACTAGATCTGGGCTCTGCTGCATGGCTGTATAGTTTAGAGACCATACTCTGTGTGTATACACCAACATGGGGCTTCATGCTAGCACTGTTACATAGCCATGACTGTATTACACATTACAAATGAATCATTATAATAGATGACCACCACTATTATCACTGCAACTATACTTTCAGAAAATGCAGCCTGTCTTTCAAGAATTCTCATTTAAGACTCTCATTTGTTTTTAACTGCTGTTGAGGAAGAAAATGCCCCCCTTGCCACCATCACAAACCTGCACGACGAAGTCTCGTCCACGGAAGTCTGCGATGGTCCTGGGGAGGCGCGTGCGCCCCCAGACGAAGCGCAGGAAGAGCGAGCGCTCTGTGTTGGAGAAGGACTCCATCACCTCCCAGAACCACTGGATGAGCGGCGCCGTGGGCTCCACGCCCTTGTAGGTGGCCACAGACTTGAGCAGGTGCAGCGGGATGTCAGGGCTACCACACACCTGGAAACAGCAGGGATGGAGGGAGAGATGGAGAAAGGAGAAAGAAAGAACGGAACAGGGGAAGGAGGAGGAAAGGAAGGGAGAGAGTGACATGAAGGACCATGAAGGTAAACGGATGGAGGGATGGATGGCAGGATCGTTGGGAGAGAGAGAAAAATGACAGAGTGAGAGAAAGGAGAGGAAAAGTGAAGAAAACGAATGACATGAAGGAGGCAGAAAAAAAGAAAAGTCAAAAAGGAACAAATGATCAAAGGCTAACAGCGCAAGCGTGCTCCGTGATCTGCCTGAGTGTGTTTAATAGCCAAGAGGTAGAAGTAAACTGCATCTGAACTCCCCCAACTCAACTCTGTCTTAGTGAGCTCCTAAAGCCTGGCTGACAGTGATGGCTCCACGGCATGACATGGAGTTTCAAAGTTCAGCGAATTCACCAAATTACAATCTGGACATGTTGAGCGAGGGCCGCAGATGGTCTTCACTCATGGGGGCTCCGAGAGGGCAAGAGGAGGGCTCTGGAGCATCTATTCCTGTGTGTGTGTGTGTGTGTGTGTGTGTGTGTGTGTGTGTGTGTGTTGCTCACCATGGTCTCGAGCTCATAGCCAGTGAAGAGGGACAGGAGGGGCACTGGGACCACGCGGGCCATGCCCTCCCTCACTGCCGCCACCTGCTCATCAAACTCATGGAGCCTGCGGGGGGAAACATGAAGTGTGGTAGTCAAGGCAGGTCGTCATGGGAGCGCACACACACGTACAACAGCATAGCACTCAGTCAAAGAGACACACACACAGACACACATACAGAGTACAAAAGTACAAAAACTACAACACACATGTATACAACGCATGCAACACACACACACACACACACACACACACACACACACACACACACACACACCTGCCAGCACATAAAAAACACAAATGATGGCACAGAAATGGTCACATTAAGAAAAATGCTGGTACAAACACACACACACACACACACACACACACACACACACACAACTAAGCAACCAACACTCCCATACAACCAGAACACAGAAGCTCTAACAACAAGATATGAACCCATGCCTCCTCTTTACACAAAATAGCTGTCATCCCTGAGTCCAATATGCACTCTCTCTCTAAAAAGACCTACTCTGTTTATTGGCACTTGACACGGAAAAATACAGAACATTTTAAAACACACACACACACACAAAATCTCTCTCCCCATTTAGCTCCTGAAATGAAATGAACAGATCACTCCAAAAAAAAAAAAAAAAACCTCAATCACCATTGACACGCTGTCTGTTTAAACCCAGCCATAATGACACCCAGAGGCTAATAATAACCCAACAGCTCACTTTCAGCCTCTCCATGCTCCTCCAGCCCCACCTAACCCATTCCAATCCAATCCACCCTCAGACAGAAGAGAGGCAAATATCAGTGGACACATAACTGTCCTCTCACTCTGCCTGACTGATGGCTGCTCAGGACTGTGTGGACAGAAGCACCTAAACTAAGTCCTACTCTTGCAAGGTGGCTCGAGTGTTTTGCCTGAGATAAAGAGATGATAAAATAATATGTAGTGTGTGTGTGTGTGTGTGTGTGTGTGTGTGTGTGTGTGATGATGTTCAGGCTGATGTGTGAGCGCTTCAAGGTGTGGGTGTGTGTGTTTGTGTGTGTGTATGTGTGTGTAGTTGATGATGTCCAGGCTCATGTGTGAGCGCTTGAAGGTGAGGGTGAGGGTGTGTGTGTGTGTGTGTGTGTGTGTGTGTGCAGGAGCAAGTCTCACCTATAGTTGATGGCAAGGCGCACATACTCGGCGCGGTTTTCCAGACTGATATGGGACTGTTTGGAGCTGAGCTGCACTTCCTGTCCGCAGGCGTTGGGCACGGTGAAGGGTAGAGGAATGGCCTCAAAGTCCTCCGCCGACGCCTCGCTGTCCCGGATGTACATCAGGCCCGGGATGAAGTCTTTATCCACCTGCAGGACAGGAGACAGGGCCATAAGAATGACATGAAATGGAAAACACACACACACACACACACACACACACAGTCTGATGGCTACAAAACCAGAATGATCTCAAAGTTATTTTGGGTCCAAATTCCAAATTGGTTTCTAAATTCCCTGGTCTTTATTCTCTGTATCCTTAAGGCTACAAATGAGCCAGTGTTTGTTTTCCCACTGTGGGTAGTGTAATAGGGATTTAGCGATTTTAGTGGTTTTGGTTGAGTTTGGTTTTGTCCAGCTTGACGGTCAGAGATTATTAAAGGACCATTGAGCGTGTGTGTGTGTGTGTGTGTGTGTGTGTGTGTGTGTGTGTGTGTGTGTGTGTGTGTGTGTGTAAAAAAGCCCTGCTGCTCAGCCCTTGTAGTGTCTTGTGCTCCCTCTACTTCCTCGGTAACCTTTCTGATGACTTTGGGCGAGAGCGGGAGAACAAGAGGCACTCTGTGCGCGCCCGACCTCCTCTACCGTTAACCTCCGTCACAGCACACGTCTGAACATCTCATGATCAGAGCGTGAACGCAGGAGAGCGGCTCCATCAAGCACACACACACACACACGGTAAACTGCGTTTCCTGGACTAAAGAATTTGTCTGAGCTGAGCTCTGTGGATGGGACAAGTTCTGACATCAAAACCCTGTCAAAAGAAAACTTAAAGGCACTCGTTTAAAACACTGAAAAAGCCTCCATTGGCATTGTTGGCAAAGGCTTTTTTAATGTTTATAAGACTAACAAAGTAAAGGAGGGAGATTTTGAAACAGTAAAGCCACCTCTATACATAAAGAAATTAGAGTATTGAATTGCGTCAAAACGCAGTAATTCTATACTACTCCCTACAGTTACAGGCCAGAATGTACATTAGTAAACCGATCTGAATTTAAAAGAATCCATCAATCCTGGCTTAACCCATGTTCAGTGTGGACTACACTAGAGATACAAACATAACTGTTATGGTACAGTCTGCCCCTTAAAGCTGCTTAAAAATGAATACCAAGAAAGTCAGGTCACTGGACGTGACCTATGGAGGGGCGTGCATCCACGAGACTATGAAAAGTACGCTGTGTGTGGACTTGCAAGGGTTACATAATTGTCAAAGACTCTTGCAGTACGTAACCACACAACTACAAAGACTCTTAATTCCCTTTCTAGGAGAGAGAAGAAGAAATGGCATTTCTGGGAGAGGGCAAAACCCAATGTCTCCAATTGGCCCATAATCCCTATCCAGCAAAGGAAGAGTGTGGAATTTCTCTTGATTGTATAATGGCATTTGACTGGCTTCTCATACCGCCTGGTGCTTGGCTGTAGAGCACATGTGACTCGATGTTGCTAAGAGGTTTGACCACATCTTTCAACATTTTAAGTAATAACTCTTCAGGCTCTAGAAGGAACTGTCTTTTGTGGTCAGAATTCAAAGACCCACTTTGCCAGGCAACACCAGCTGGCAAAGTACTATTGCCGTGGCAACACTGGGATTTACTGACTATGGCAGCCCTGAAAATATGGTTACACCAGAGCCATATAAAGAACATATCTATGGCTCTGGGTTATACCACCACTGCACATTCTAGAACTGAAATCCTAAAACTAAAAACTGAAATGTTTTGTGTGTATGTGTGTGTGTATAATTCACACACATCACAACTTTGCACCTAATATACAAGAGATTTTAGTTCCACTACCACTGCCAACGTAGTGTAGCTGTGTGTGTGTGTGTGTGTGTGTGTGTGTGTGTGTGTGCGTGTGTGTCATCAGAGGTCCTCACCTCACTGAGGTCGGCAATGGTGAGGTTCATTCCAGCCAGCTGCTTCCAGACGGGCTCAGCAAGGTACAAACTGAGAGGACTGCCTGTGCGGATGGCAATCCCAAGTAACACTCCTGCAACACACACGCACACACACACACACACACACACGTTAAGTAATCTCCCCTGCAAGGTAGCTTGAATGTTAATCCTCATTTTGTAAGTTGCTTTGAATAAATAAAAACAAAATAAATAAATACAATACAAGAAAGCGTGAGGTGTCAGCCAAAACTAGCACTGAAAGTACAAATGTTGTACATCTGAGTACTGAGTACTAATGTAATAGTCAATCAGTATCATCCGAATAGAACAGATATATACATGTAGAGTAAATATTAAGTATTAAAGTGTACATGTGGTCAGAAAATTGAAATGTGAAACAGTTAACTTTGTGGCATCAATGTGTGTGTGTGTGTGTGTGTGTGTGTGTGTGTGTGTGTGTGTGTGTGTGTGTGTGTGTGTGTGTGCTCCTCTCCTCACCCAGGAAGCGGAACATGTTCATGTGTAGGGGGGACTTGGCGGCGGGGTTGAGCAGGAAGCAGTCGCGGTTGGCGCCGGACTCGTCCCGGCCGTTGGGAGTGACGATGAGCAGTGGCGTGAGGCCGTTCTGCAACTCCTCACACATCTCAGCGATGGACTCACTGTAGCCACCGCCGCAGTCGTCCACAGACTCACCTAGACACACACACACACACACACACATGCTATAAACACAGGTATCGTTCTGGCAAACACTGTCCCTGAGTATATACACTCACCACAGGGTTAGGGGTAAGGGGTAGTGGCAGTAGTGATCTGTATTGGTATTGTGATGGGAACAGTGAAGCATGCAGGAGCAGAGTTTTATTTATTTATTCGTAAGAACAGTATGGTTTTTAATTTGTTTGTATGACTGCCTGCTGGTTTAACTTTGAAACTTTGATTTGTCCTCCATCACGAGAGAAACAGGAAAAAACCTTTCATATGCCTTTTCACATATGGTCGTGTGTGTGTGTGTGTGTGTGTGTGTGTGTGTGGGCGACAGACTATGGGCGTTGTGTGCGACCCCGTGGTGAGATGAAGGTGGAGAGACCCACCTACGAACTTGACCTTCCAGACGCGGTGCGGCAGCAGCAGGCTGTCGGGACTGAAGGAGCTCATCTTGGCGCACATCTGACCAAACACGGACTTGGTGCCGTCTGGACCCGCCAGACCACCTTTACTCCGAGAGCGCTTCACCTGCGAGGGAGGAGAGAGGATGGGGGATGATTGAGGATGACAGAGAGATAGAGAGAGAGATTGAAGGGGGGATTAAACAGGGATAGAGGGAGGAAAAGGAGGCAGAGGTAATGAGCGTGAATTTGAGAAAGGAAGTGAGAAGAGGAAGTATGAGGAGAAAAAAAGGGAGGTGGGTGGGAGTAGTGAGAGAGCAAGGGAGGGAGGGAGGGAAAGAAAGACAAGAGAAGGGAGAATGATAAAAGGAGGCGGATAGAGAGAGCAAAAAATTTGGAAGAGAGAAAGCAAGAGAGACAAGGGGAGACAGGAAGTGAAAATGAGAGGGAGAGAGAAAGAAAGTGTGGGTGTGGAGTTGTAGGAGACAGAGGGATAGAGAGAGAGGAAAAAAGAGAGAGAGAGAACATGAGTGAGCACATGAGACTGTGAAAGACGCAACAAAAACAGACAAGAGCACACAGCTCCAGTTTCACATTCCCTCAGCGTCTGCCACTGCTTGTGGTGTATGCAGAGCTGATGAGTGGGTGCACTCAGCCATGATGGCAAACACACAAAGGGAAGATGCACCGCCTGCCAACACACACACACTTTCCCCCGCTCCTCTCCTCCGGGCCCCCACAGCTGGCCTTGAGAACAGATGCGTCTCCGGGGGGGCGAAGTCTAAGGATTACTAAGACCCCCTGCTAGCAGGCCCCGGCGCAATGCCGCGGAGGCGAAAAGCAGAGAGGCGAGACGCTCATCCACACAGACGTGCCGATGCAGAGCAGAGCGGAGCGGAGCGCCGTAGACAGACACGAGACAGCCCAGCCTCTGGCTGAGATACAGCCACGCCAGACACACACACACACACACACACACAGACAGACAGACGCAGGAAGACAGAGAAAGAAAACATGGAAGGAAAGAAAGAAAGCCAGAGAGAGAGAGAGGGGGAAGTAGAAAGAGAGAGAGATCTTTCTAGGGGGACGAGTGCCATGGCTATCAGATGAGACACAGGCAATCTGGCATCTGCTTCCACGTGCTCCCAAAATAACAATGATCACAGCAGCCTCGGGCTCAGCACAAACACACACTCCTGCACTCACATGAGCGGCAGACGATTACAGCCTCAAACAGCGGCTGGTGTGTGTGTGTGTGTGTTTACACAGTATTCATGTTCACGAGTGTGGAGGCTGTGAGTAGGCCTTTGCATGTGCGTGTGTGAGTGTTAATGCTTGTTTGTGATTTTCATATGTGTGTACACATTGTGTGTGTGTGTGTGTGTGTTTTGTGTTATTTTTATTTTTTTATGTGAGTGCGTGCGTATATGTGTGTTTGTGTGTGTCTACCTGTATCCTGTTGAGCTCCACCACTGGCCCATGTTGTCTGTCTCGTACCATGGTTGCCTGCACTACCTTACGGAAAGCAGCCTCCTGCAACACACACACACACACACACACACACACACACACACAGAGACAGGTTATTAACAGAGGACAACATAATGGGGGCAAGAGGTGTCAAAAGATCAGGGGAGGGAGGTAGAGTGTCTGTGAGTGTCTATATCTATTAGAGTACAAGTGTGCATGTTTGTCTGAGAACATAACGTGTGTGTGTGTGTGTGTGTTCGAATGGGTCTGTGTGTGTCAGAATATGTGTCTGTGTGTGTATGAAAGCGTCCAAGTACGCATGCCTCATTTACGAGGGTCAGGTAGGTGTGTGTGTGTGTGTGTGTGTGTGTGTGTGTGTGTGTGTGTGTGTGTCCTAACCTTGCCCTGTGAGATGAGGATGCCCCTGAGCGTGTCGAAGCCCACTGAGGGCCCGTGTCCGGTCTGGCCCAGGCGGCCCTCCAGGTCAAACATGGGGATGCAGGGGCAGAAGAGCTCGGAGATGTGGTGCAGCAGCAGCAGCCGGTTACGCAGCGCCATGATGGGGATCTCCTGCAGGTGGTTGTACTCCATGGGGATCTGACACACACACACACACACACACACACACACACAAAATAAGAAAAGAATAATCAGTAGTTTATCATGTGCCACCAAAAGGTTCCCTACTAGACTCCCTAAACATGCTTACAGGTAACAAACACTTATGTTCTCTAGAGGCAGTCAGGCCTTTGACTTGTGGTTGTAGTCTTGCTTTTAAACAACTGACGTTACCTGTGCAGGTAGTCTTGCCTTTAAACAACAGCCATTATCTGTGCAGATAGCCCTGCCTTTCAACAACAGCCATTATCTGTGCCGGTAGTCTTGCCTTTAAACAACTGCCATTATCTGTGCAGGTAGTCTTGCCTTTAAACAACTGCCATTATCTGTGCAGGTAGCCCTGCCTTTCAACAACAGCCATTATCTGTGCTGGTAGTCTTGCCTTTACAACTTCCATTATCTTTGCACTTAGACTTAACAATGAAAGACTTTACTGGTACAGATAGTTTGCCTTTAGACGACTGGCTTCACCTGTGCAGGTAGTTTGCCGGCATTGGTGGGTTTGCTGGTGGACCAGGCCAGAGTGTGGGCAGAGCCACACGCCACCCTATTGATCTTCTTGCCCTGCAGCGCGGCGACCAGCCGCGGCCTCTGGATGGCGTTAGTGGTGCCGTCACCCAGCTGGCCCTCGTCGTTGTCCCCCCACGTGTACACCTCACCTGGACACAAACCACAACCTCATAACTACATGTCTTAGCAGTAGACTTACATTGCATTCACATTCTATTTATTCGTTGTTTGCTTTTTGTTGTTTGCTGCTAAAGCTCCCAAGTTACTGCTTATGGTTGTGATGGCTGCCTATGGTATGTGATGGTTATGCTACATGAACAGATTTCCTTTGTCATGTTTACGTTGTGCAAAATACAAGAACAAAGTCAGCAAAAATTGCATTCGGAAGCCAATGGCATGTTTAAAAGCGGCGGTAGACAGCAGGAGCCTAAGGAGGAGGGGCTGAGTGTCTGGCCCCGTTTCTTTTTGGATGAGGAGCGCCGCCAGGTCTTACCGTCCTCGGTGCAGCAGACGCAGTGGAGGGAACCGGTTGCTATGGCGATGACCTTTCTGCCCTGCAGGCCCTGGACCTGTCGTGGTCGCCGGACGTGGTCGTCTGAGCCGTGTCCCAGCCGGTGGTAGTCCCCTTTTCCCCTGTGGACAGACACACACACACACACACGATGAGGGCGAGCTGCCAAAGACAGATATAGCAGCTGGAGCAGAAAGGCAGAATTCATAGGTGGTGTGTGTGTGTGTGTGTGTGTGTGTGTGTGTGTGTGTGTGTGTGTGTGTGTGCGTGTGTGCGTGCGCATGTGTGTGTGGCGGGGTTGGAGGGTGTTGGGTGATGAGGGGGCCACTCACCAGGTGTAGACGGCTCCTGATTTGGTGAGAGCCACGGAGAACTGAGAACCACACTCCACCTTCATCACTCCCAGCCCCGTCAGAGAGTCAATCTAAGAGAGAGAGGCAGGCAGAGAGGCAGAGAGAGAGAGAGAGAGAGAGAGGCAGGGAGAGAGGGGGAAAGAGAGAGAAACAGAAGTGTTATAGAAAGACAAGAGAGGAGGAGAGCAACAAAACAGAGAGGTAGCGAGAGCGAGAGCGAGAGATAGATAGATAGATAGAGAGAGAGAGAGAGAGAGAGAGCGCGAGTGTGTACAAATGACCAAAGGGTAGTGATGAAAGAGGGATGACACAGTAAAAGCAGAAAAAAGTGGAGGAGGCCCATAAGCCCCTCTTCACCTAATGAAAAGGGAAGAGAGAGATGAAAGATCAGGAGAGCAATAATGAGGCAATAAGAAGAAAAAGATGAAGACAGAAGAACGAGAGGAGAGGAGAGATTTGATCTTTCCTGACCTGACAGACAGACTGCCCTTTCCATCCTCACAGACGAGGACACACAAACACACACACACACACCACCTCACCTTCATGGGCACCTTGCAGCCGTCGCTGCCCCCGCGGCCCAGTTTGCCGTAGTCGCCGTCTCCCCAGGACCACACCATGTCATCATCGGTCAGACACAGCGTCTGGGCGTCCCCACTGCCACACGCCACGTCGATCACCCGGTGACCCTGCAGAGCATCCACCTACACACACACACACACACACATTTTGAACACACATATAGAGTCAGACAGATACAAATACACACAGAGGTTGACAGACACAGTTGCTATAGAGTCAAAGCTGCCCTACATATCTCCCTAAGTACTCTCCTGAGACTACTGATGTACGAAGTTGTGTGAGAAGAGTGTGTATGTCAGTTTGAGTGTGTCAATATGTATGCAAGGGCGTGTGTGTGCGTGTGTGTGCATGCAAGAATCAGAGCAAGTATCAGTCTAATGACTATGTAAGTATGTGAGACTATGTGTGTGTGTGTGTGTGTGTGTGTGTGTGTGTGTGTGTGTCAGTGTGAACGTGTGTGTGTGCATGAATGTCAGCGTCTATGTGAGTGTGAGTGTGTGTCAGGATCCCTGTTCCTCTGCTTCCCAGAGGCAGTCTGAGCAGTGAAAAGGCCACAGCACAGACAGCAAATGCCACAACCTCCTCCCTGCTAACAAGGCTACGGGGACATAGTGAGGACACCTGCGCACTCACACACATACGCCCACACACACACACACAGCACTCTAGACCATGCAAAACCTGAATGTAGGCCTAGCTTGTCCATATTAACAAAGTGTGGGTTTTTGTTTGTGAGTGTGTGTGTGTGTGTGTGAGAGAGGGAGAGAGAGAGAGAGAGAGAGAATGTATCCATGTGCACTGGATGAGAGATGAGAAGAGATAAGAAGCTATTAGAACTGCTATGCCATTTTTCAACACCCTCGCCCCCTCCGAACTCACAGACACACAGACACACACCAGTTTGGGTTTGAGTTGGTCCTCGCTGTCCCCGTGTCCCAGGCGTCCGTAGCGGCCCTTGCCCCAGGTATAGAGCTCCCCACTGGCTGTGATACAGGCACTGTGGGCCCCTCCAGCCGCAATGTCCACCACCTCCACACCCCGCAGAGACTCAATCACACGCGGCCGGTCACATGGACTACAGAGAGAAGGGTAGGGAGGAGAGAGAGAGAGAGAGAGAGAGAGAGAGAGAGAGAGAGAGAGAGAGAGAGAGAGAGAGAGAGAGAGAGAG
>JAVQKI010468142.1:0-12117 GCA_036025975.1 Nematalosa erebi | reverse complement strand
AGGACACATAAGCATTATTAACTATTAATTAAAATATTTATCTATTTCTTCCATTTTGCTATGCAAGTGCATAATATGGCTTAACTGGACTCCTTAGTAAGATCTGAGATGACATTTATTTTCATGAGTTTAAGTATTTTGCACAATTGAACTGAAAGTCTTATTGATGAACTTGACCTATGCTTTTTATCGGAGGCAGCAGTGAGAGTCCCAGGGCTTTGGAGAGACAGTAGTCGTGTAGTGCATGTCCTCAGTTCCTGTGTTGCCTGGATACATAAACATAAAAGGCCTACTTTTTATTATCTATGTCAAATTAAACCATACTTCTTGTAAGCACAAAGTGTTTGTATGACATACCTTAAGTGTCAATTGTTGTTCATTATTAAATATTTTTATACTTTTCTGTGAACCAATAATTTATATAATTTATGTAATGAGTGGGAATATTATATGAATTAATGAGAAATAAACCACATGTTCATAACCACTTGACACCTGCCCCCCCATTAAGCATGAGTCATGTTTTACACACGCTACTGTATATGTGCACACATACTGACCACGCATGCATGCACAGCTACTACAGAATTCCCTTTAGTGACAAGTACAATAGAATGTCAATTCAATTAGGATTTTGCTTATGCATGTATTTCAGTTTACTTTTTTTTTTACGGTATTTCACTGTAATTATGACAGTTGTTGAATGATGTTTTTTTTTAATTATTCCTGTGTGATTCTCTGCAACTATGCTTCGAGAGTGGTACATAGCAGTGAGTCTGTGCCTGTGCGTGCACCGCTGCTTCCAAGAGTTCCATGTGGCCCAACAATTAGAGTGCATGGTCTCAGTTTGTCTTCTGTCTGCCATTAGAGTGCACGCTTTCAGTCTGCCTCATGCCTGCAGGGCATCTGCTGTCCATTTGGGGGCCCTAAACATAATGTGCTTTGACTGCACCAGTGAGGGCGGAGACCAGACCCAATCACAGGTTTATTTACTTAGTGCATCCCCTGCCCCAGCATTTGCTGTACCTGCCTTTGCCAACCGGTTCATACTGCTGAGTCACAGTGCACTGATTCCAGAGAGCTATAGCTCCGCCGTCAGACGCTGGAGCTCCCCCGTCTGACCGAACCCTCTACTGTCTCTCCTCCTCTCTGAGCCACTGTCTGCACAGCACATACTAAAGGTGGGTTTGCTCAACTGTCTCCACACACAACATGAGGGGTTCAGATACAAAACCAGGCCACTTTCAGAATTTTTTTTTTTTTTTGTAAAATCAATGTTGTTTCTGTCAGATGACAGTATGAATGTTTCATCACAAAAAAAAAAAAATTCTAAACAACCCAACTCGAGTTTGAATGAATTTAAATAATTAATATTATTTTATTATTATTAATATTATTTGGAAGCTCATCAACAATGGGCTAGGTAAGCTTGACTGATGGGGCAAAGTGCTTCTAAAAGATTGACCTGTGTATGAGTAACTGAAGGCAAAGGGAGTGGGCCGCAGAGAGCTGTTTGTGTGTATCTAGTAGGTGCATTAGTGTTTCCCCCCTCTGTGTCAGAGTAACTTGACTGACCTCTGCCTTGCATTGTTCAAGTGCAGTTTTTATATATCTGATGCGCTGGATGTCACAGAACCCACGCCAGCGCCCACTGGGATTGGCCAGGCAGATAGGATCATCCGTTGCTCTCCTCAGCGAGAAGTGCTGAGTGGACCCTCCTTTTAAAAAGCCCCCCTCCTCCCTCCCTGTGTTCCCCCTCCCCTTCCCCCGCATTCCCGCCCAGGGAGTTCACGGCCTCCTATTATTTAACAGATTTGTTTTTGCATCCTGGTTGAACTTTCCAGTGCCGGGCGTAAAAAACTCAGTTAGGGATCATATATGTACCTTTGCAGGGAAGCGGGGGGCATAACCTGACAAATGTGCGGGGTCAATTGGTAAGGGCTGATCTCTCTTCTTTCAGGATGAGTGCTGCAATGGCTCGTGGGAATTACTTTTAATTGCTATTAACTTTATATTTTGTGTGTTTATTTGAGTTGTATATGTGCAGGGCTGTTTTGCATGTTTCTTAAACATTAAATGTGATTTTGTGGAATGAATGTTAGAGGATATTTAGGGCTCTTGAGTTGTGGCGAAATGCCAAGAATACATTTCAGAAGTCAAATGTGTTTGTGTTTTAATTGTACAAAGGTTTTGCTAATTGGAAATTCACCAAGATGAGAGAGGATGGTGTATTAGTACAAATTATTTCACTGAAGTCAGTCTTTGGCATTTCAACTGTAAAACAAGCCACCTGTAGCCGAGAGTATGATAAAGATACTAGTGTATTGCTATGGTTATGGAGCATTAAATTCACGTTGGTTACACTGGTGTTAGAGAGAAGGTTGTGTTTGGATAGTGACCTACATGAGTGCCCATCTTCTGGCAAGCATGGAAGAGAATACTAAGGCCACCACAAGGAGACTGGGACTAAACCACTTAACTGACCTGGACACAGCTGGTGGAATTCCTGACTTTTTTAAGTCATTAGAGAACACTGGAGATTAATTGATGCCATGCTGATCAATGCTTAATGGAGCCAAAGGAGCTCCCTTTTGGACGGGCAGGTTTAACTAAAGCAACTCAACATTAAAATCTAAATACTGTGGTGGCATCATCACAGGATGACTTAATGATAGTAAAAAGAGTTGAATGTGGAGAGCCCAATAAAGACTGAGCTGAACTCTATTACATACTGATCCATGAGGAGAAGACAAGAGGTCAAAATAAAAGCAGACTGCCACAGGAATTATTAGGATCTTTTAAACTGGATTAATAGAAAAATCAGGATGGACTTTTTCAAACAACTTTCAGGACAAAACTTTGATGTGACCTTATTTTGCCCTCCACTGACACTCACGAAAGGTAGCACAAAGCGAGGAGAAAAAAAAAAAAATAAGGAAAACACAAAACAAAACAAAAAAAAACAGGCAGCAAAACAAACAATGTTGCTTTGGGTCCATTTAACATCAAGCCCCTGCAGGGCCAACAACAATGGCCTCAGCAAGCTCCTAGCACATCTAAACATTGCTAGATCTCTCTCGGGCCTGTGGCGCGCTGCTCGGCCAGCAGAAGTCCAACAATTGAGAGGTGTTATATTTTCCATGGTGCTCAGCACTCACAACTCAGTGGGTCCATGAGACCTCGGGCATCTATAAAAACCCCAGCGGAGGGCCAGGGGCCGCAGACGGACAACCCATCTGCCGGAGAAACCAATAGGCCTAGAATGTGAACTCTGTGTCTGAAGGTGTCGCTTTATCAGAGGCTAAATCTGTTACTATGGTGCTTCGGTGAGGAGTGTTACTGTTTGAGGTACAGTTCTGATTTCAGTTTCTGTCGTTGGATGAGTGGGGATTTCATTTCAACAGACCGGGGGCGCTGTGAGTGTTGTTTGTGCATGTTGGTGTGAGGTGATCTGTTTGCAGAGTTTGCTGTCAAGGAAGTCTGTGAAAATGGTTGTCATCTTCATATGAGTCATTTGGAGAAAAATGTCAGTATAGAGAAAAAAAGAATGAAAGGAAGCTTTTCCCCCAGAATGGTGACATATCAATTTCAGTAAGGTTAACATCTGATTTGCTACAAGAAATATAACTGGGTGTCTCAAGCTGTGCGCATTAACTGGAAGTTCTGTGGTGAGAGTCAAAAGTGTTCTATTCTCAATCATCATTTCAGTACAACTGCACAGAACAGAACAAAATCACTGTTGAAGATCTTCCATCCACGCCCCTGATTACGCTATTCTTTACAACCTCGTATGTGTATTGTGTAGGACCGCAGATTCCTTTGCTCAGAGAAGTGACAGACCTGGTGGCATCGAGTTACAATTGCTGAGAGCATGTCAAGTGTTTCAGCTACTGAAAGACAAATGTAACATGTGATGTGCAAGCAACTGGCTTTTCTATACTACTGTAGTATAATGACATTGGTATGAATAACAATTAGAGATAAGAATCTAGAACAAAAATAAGAGATAAAAGATGCCATTCAGTCAACATTTTTCAGCTTCAAATCCTATTTAGATTCCAGTTTACCCTAATTATCATCTGCATAAACACTACACAGGTGGCTACATACACGGTGCCAGCCTTGCATTCTGATCAATGACTGAACACCTGTCAGCAGATGAAGCATAAAAGTAACAACATTAGATCAGGATAGCTCTTATTATTTTTCTGTTTAGATTAAATAAATATTGCCTGGGCTTTGAAGAAGTTTGTTGGTTGTAAACAACCACTATGCTGAGTTCGTCCCTCCTGAACCTTTAATGAACATCCTGAGCGAGTATGGTTCCCCATCTCATGCATCCCCTCCTGTGTCTAGGTTTCCTAAGGGCACGCTACTGAGAAGCTGGCTCACCAAGTCCCGGCCCAGACTGCTGCTGCTCATCGCGGGATTGAAGAGGCCTCAGGTGACGCTGATGCGGAGGAAAAGGATGAAGCGTACCAAAGTAGCAAAGGCCACGTAAGCGGTAAATATGGCTACATGTTGCATGCAAGACTCCCAGAGTAGCCGTGCCCTCAGAAGAAACGGCACAAGTGCAAAAGCATCTGGGAGTTTATCGTTAGAAGTGGTAGCCTGAGACTTGGGGAAAAATGGTTCTTGTGTTTCTATTCTGGATACCCAGCAGTGTAAACGGTTTGTTGTGAAAATTGTTAGAGTGACCAGTGATCACTTCTTGTATGACAATAAATCAATAAAGAACAAAATATAGCATACTGTAATTTGTCTTGCAGAACCTGCAATCGAATGCCACATTTCACTTGAGATCTTGGCCCGAAGAATGACCCTGCCCGGATTTAGCATGGAAGACCACGCGGAAGAACTAAGATTTCAAACTCTGCAGACTCAACGAACTAAACACAAACGTGCACAGAGGGCAGTGAAGTATGAGCAAACCAGGGATCGACCACAGAAGTCCAAACCTCCTGATTAACGGAGATGTACTTGCCCAAACTCCAACACTTTACAAAGGCCATTTGTACATCTCTTTTCTTTAAATACACATCTGTTATGGTTCATTATCCTTCCATGAGTGTGTCTGTACATTATTTGCATTTCAAGTGACATTTGCGCACTTGAAATTGTTTATAGAAATGATTTCTATGCCTGTGTTCTCTGGTCCACACATTTTCTGGTCAGAGCATTTCTCTTTTTTCTGATTTGTTCAAAGTGACTGTTTGAGTGCATGGAGGAAAAAAATATCAAAACAGCTGAAAAAAAAAGAACAGCACTCATCCATCGGGCTAGTAGCAAGTAAACAATAGGTCATCAAAAACAACTTAAACTGCCAACCAAAACAATTGCAACACATTAATCTGGCACAAAGCAGAAAGATCACAGAACATGACAGCACTAAATATCAAAGCAGAATTATGCTTGAAGTACATCAACGCCATGTTTAAAATTTCAGCATCTCAGAGAATTTGATCCAATTTGGAATATGTCAGAGAAATTGTGCCATTTACCTAATAACAACTTTTATTAACATCCAGAAAACGGAGGGTTGCCTTGACACCATTACTTTGGTTTCAGTGGAATTCCACGAAAAGGCCAAAAGGTTTATGCCATCATGCCCAGCATGGACAAGTGCTCGCAGTTTTGTGCTAATGAGCAAGAAGTGAAAAGCTTGCACAGGTTGAAAGTTTACAAAAGAAATTTTATACTATAAAACAAAAAATTGTTTTTGTGTTCACTGTGTCTTCATCTTTTATTTTGAGCTACCATGTAATGGCAGGCGCAAAGTCATTTAAATTTCCAGGAGCATTTCTCTGCATTTACATTTTTAGACCTTATTTACAATATTACAGTAAATAAACTTGGTAACACTTTATATTCATTTGTTCTTTTGTCTTTTCTGATCCAGCCACAGCATGGCTGAAATAGATTACAAAGATCTAAGTTTGATTAAATGATACTTTTTACATAGCCTGGTACTATACCTAGGAAGTAGTGTGTTAATTTGGAATGAGCAGATTTTTTACTATGCACATTAACTCAGGTGAGCTACGCACATTAACTCAGGTGAGCTACGCACATTCACTCAGGTGAGCTACGCACATTCACTCAGGTGACCTACACACATTCACTCAGGTGAGTTACGCACTCAGGTGAGTTACGCACATTCACTCAGGTGACCTACACACATTCACTCAGGTGAGTTACGCACATTCACTCAGGTGAGTTACGCACATTCACTCAGGTGAGCTACGCACATTCACTCAGGTGACCTACACACATTCACTCAGGTGACCTACACACATTCACTCAGGTGAGTTACGCACATTCACTCAGATGAGCTACGCACATTCACTCTGGAGCATGTGCATAATGCAAACAGTGCAGCATGAACATGAAGAAAAAGGCCCCAAAACATTTGCTAACAAGACAAACATGTAAAATTGCTTAGTAGGAGAAATGTCCAATGAAAATGCTAAAAATGCATGACTTAATGTGTTTGAAAGACATTTGATTTAAGTTGTCGTTTAAGCTTGTAGTGTACCTTTAAACTAAATCCATGTATTTGTTGGATTTGTGTATGTTTGAAATGAAGTGCTTGAGTCAGACGGGGTGAGAGGCCGAGAGTAAGCAGAGCTGGTGTTACTGTGCAGTGAGTTTGTGCTGGATAAGCTTGTACTTGAGTAGCTCCTGCTCAGATACGGAGGGCTGCACATTGCACAGGGCCTGCTGGAAGTCCTCTGCTGAGAGGGGAAGGTCTCCGTCTTCTGTCTCCAGGCCTGGAGGGGGACATATACAGGAATGGAGAGAGTCAAATAAGAAAGAAAGAAAATAAAAAAAAAAGAAAGACTTTATTTCAACACCCTCTGGAATTCTCTTGTACACGACATGACATCGATTTTGTGTTTGTTTTTCTGCACTGCAGTCAGCTCTTGAGTACCCAAAAAGAGGAATGCTATGATTCAAACTATTCTTTGGTACTAAGTGAAGTTTTTTTGCGGCAGTAACAATACTATCAATTATTTTTTGAAACGGAGAAAAATAAACAAAAAGTATTTGGGGCTTCAAAGGGGCTTTTACATGGTACAGTAATATGGAAGGAAACACAGTCAATGTGAAAGCTTGCATTAATTTCGCCACTGCTTTGAATGTGACCGTATCATAATCAACCAGAACGGGACAAATACTCTGTTTTACATCACATTATATTCTGCATATGTAACTGAAGAATAACAAATTCATTCAATATCAGGAGCACCTGGGTATAACAACATTTCCCACAATGCATCGATAGTCTCCTGCTATAGCAGGAGTATTCATGCACTGTATTCACAATCACGATTAAACTGGAAAGTTTGAGGCGACTAAATGATTGCTATTGTCGGCACATGATTACAGGACATTTGCAATAGGCCTATCTCATTTTAAAAAAATGTCGGTAGACTATATTTACTCATGCATATACTAATTTAGACCTCAGCATGCATTATTGCTGCATTTGGTACAGCTTTACACATCCTCATGTAGCCGAAACTGCCTAAAAAATAAATGCAGATGAACCATTCATTAAATAATTCATTCACTCTACCACTCTGAAATATCAACTTACAAAAGTAAGGGTACTGGTGTAATGTAGGTAGCTCCCTACATGCCTTTACATTTTAGTCTTCGTAGACCTACAGATACAGCGAAATAGGAAGCCAAAAAAAAAACTATCAAAAAATAATTTTACTCTGATGAAAAGCATTTTTAACTGGCTCCATGTGGATTTGAATCACTGCGGCATAATAACTTTTTAAAAAAACTTTAAACTAGCATAACATGTGTGTATATATTAATAAGGATGTGCTGCAGGAATGATTGTCATAAACTTGGCTTACGTTGCTGAATGTGCCCCCCAGTGAGACTGTGCATAAATTCCAGTTTAGGCAACCAGACAAGAAACCCACCTTCAGCGATGCGCTGAATCTTCCTCTTCACAGCAGCCATCATAGCATCAGAGCAGAGGGCATAGAGGTCTGCACCAGTCATCTGGGGGGGACAAAGTGCCACTACGTCCACAAGACTCACACCCGCCTCAAGTTTGAACCTGAACACACAGGGAGGTGGCAACATTGTTTAAGCCAGGAAAAAGAAGCTAAGTGGAATGCTCTCAGGTTAAAACATATAAAAAAGGTCTAAAGTCGTAAAAAAACAACTGCATTGATATCGTATTAAACACAATCTAAGTGAATGCAAAACCAAGATGATGTTAGGGTGACTTAAAAGCACAAGTATTGGATAAGAACTGCACTCAGCAACTTTAACACAGCAGCAGTGGAGAGGGGAAAATCACATTACACACTTCCTGGTGATGGCCTTCAGAACCTGCAACTGGGAGTCCTTGCTGTCATTGATCCCCACATAGACGAGTTTATCAAATCTATATTAAGAAAAAAAAAAACATAGGAAGGAAACAGTGGTGCTTACCCAGCAGTAAGACCTGGAATCAAGGCCTGATACTGTTAACTGTTCATTATTTTTCTAACTTTTAGTTAAATGTGAGTTATGCAATTATAGACTTCATGTGCCATAATATAGAACTGTAATACAAATCCTGTATCTTAACAGATATATAATTCAAAGTATATTATCCGAAAATATAAAAGATAATGTAAGAGTAGCAACCTCCCAGGTCTGAGGAGGGATTGGTCAAGCAGGTCTGGACGGTTGGTTGCTCCAATCACAAACACATCCCCACTGGAGTGAAGACCATCAAGCTCTGCCAGCAGCTGAGACACAACTCTGTCAAAGCAAACAAACCCACCCATACTCAATAACAGAGCTACAGAGTGATTCACCCAGCTGGAGACTCTTGGTTGGGTTTAAACTATGCAGTACTAAAGACAGGTGAGTCACGCCAGCGTGCTCAGAACAAGAGTGCAGAAATGTTCGGGACCCTCATCCAGATATCGTGTTGCTTCCATGTGGGAAGTGATTTTCACTCATATAAATCAAACTTGTAGTATCTGCAGTATTAGCGGCATACTCAAATGCACCCAGCTCCAATCTCCTTTAAACCAAAGCTCAAATTGAACAGTTCATCTTTTGGGGGTCATCAATCGACCAAGCCAACAAGACTGGTCTGGGCCCAGTTTTTGCTTCCCGTGCTAGTATAGCATTACTCCATGGATCATTCATTTGTGTGTTTCCTCAATGTTCTTAAGCAACTACGATTTTAGTTTCTGACAACCATAACACATTCCCAAGAGGGAACTATTTAGGCTTCTGATGCTTTCAGGAAACATGAGAGACAGACTGGGCCTGAGAGACAGTACAGTAGCATATATACTGTAATCATTTGATCCTGTCAGTGACATTCACTGTCTGCATCTATCCCTCCATGAATTAGTGCACAGTGAACACACAGTGAGGTGAAGCACACTAACCCAGAGCAGACTACATTATACAGAATCATTTTATGACCACAGGTCCAGGAATTTGACTTGCAGCACTTGGATTGGTAGCTGTGCACAGGTCTGAATAAAATCTTAAAGAAGCATTTACCTGTCCATCACACCTCCTGAGTCGCCACTCTTGCCCCTGTTGGGAGCCAAGGAGTCCAGCTCATCGAAGAACACAATGCAAGGAGCCGCGGCACGGGCCGAAGCAAACACTGAGAGGCGGAGGAGATGAGGCAGGGCAGAGAGAGGGAGAGACACATTCATGTGATGTTCATCAAGTCTGTTTGTGTTTGAAATGTATAAATGGACCTAGTTTGCCACAATGAAAAGAGCTGGACACATTTTTACTGGCAAACTTAGGATGATATTCTCTGGATAAGCCAACAAAGCCGTACTCACCCTCTCGGACATTCTCCTCACTCTGTCCGACATACATATTCAGTAACTCGGGCCCTTTGACGCTAGAATCACAAAATGAGAAAATAGAGCAAGCCCATGTGAGACAGATGACGGCATGCAGGAGAAAACCAATCTTAAACTCATGTGGCTTCAGTTGGTGCACAGTTCAGTACAGCGAAGAAAGACATGTCCATATCTCATTTAAGGGCTGACAAGACCTCACATTTAATGTGACATTAAAGTGAGCGCACGCTGGGCCGTTGGTCAGATGTCTGATAGTGCTGGGTCTGTCCACGAGTGTCTGTGGCCGACACTGAGCAGCAGGGGCAGCCATGGCCTACTAGTTAGGGCTTTGGGCTTGTAACTGAAGGGTTTCCGGTTGGATCTTCGACTAGTGTACCATGACTGAAGTGCCCTTGAGCGAGGCACCTAACCCCTTACTGCTCCCTGGGTGCTACCATAGCCAACTGCTTCCAGTTAGTAGGAGTATGTACTTCACTTCACTGTGTGCTTTTCACTAATTCAGGATGGGGTTAAATGCAGAGACCAAACTTCCTTAATGGGATCAAAAGAGTATAGATGATTATTACTATTATTAGGTAAAGCCCGCCCACACTGGCAAACTTCTGCTGGCTTGGTTGCAACTGATATAGCATATTGAATTGCCAATAGAGCCACCCACAGCTGCAGTGATCAGTTGTCTAATGTCGCCCAGCTGTGCGTACACTATTACAGATGGCTATTGTAAGTCCACTTTGTTTATATGGAACTTCAGACATGTGGCTAAAAGAGATTTGGGCTCAACGTGTGACAAAATGCAAACAACTCATGCTTCCTATTAGGCTCCCCAAGTAAATGTCTTTTTCACTGCAAAGGTCACTCACACATAGCTGTTCTATGTATAGTTTAAAGAGTAAAAAGAGAAGAATCCTTGTTTTGTGAGGTTCAGGATTCGGAATGATGATGTACCCCAACCCCCTCAAACAACATGATTTACCCTATATTTCAAAGTCTCAGGACTTGAGTCTAATCTATGCTGTACATCACGGCATCTCTAACAGTCTTTCAATAGTCAGTGAATGTCCACTGTGGTAGTTCACCTCAGGAAGGTCAAAGAGCACTCCGTGGCCACTGCCTTGGCCAGGAGGGTTTTGCCAGTGCCAGGAGGCCCATAGAGCAGCAGGCCAGATCTCTTGAGGCCCAAGGCAGCCAGCTCAGGATGCTCCAGAGGGAGCTGGATGGTGTCCAGGATGTCCTTCTTCACCTGCTGGAGCCCCCCAATATCCTGCCATCTCACAGAGGGGATCTGAGACCGGAGAGAAGAGTGGGGGTGACATCAACACTAGACTGCACTGATCTTTTCTAGTGCACTAACTGAACAGAACATTAAAGATCTGGAGTGTTTATAGGTTAAAACATCCTAACATCAACTAAGGCCAGGCCAGCTTTCCTTCATCATGTTGCACCAAGTGTGTCTCCAAGGGATGCAAAGCTGTGTTCCGGAAGACTCCGGAAGCGTCTCAAAGAGTGCTAAACATCAAAGCTCTGAAATCTAGGCCCAAACTAAGCACTCACCTTTGGGGCCCCAAGGGCTTGAGAGTGCATCTCTTGCAAGGTGTCCAGAGCCACACTAAAGTCTTCAGCCTGGACAGTTACTCCTGAAGCACACAGGTCCTCTTCCTGCTGCAAGTTCACTCCTCCTGGGAAGCTACAGTGCAAGCAGTCAATTACCACTACTGCACAACAATCTCAAGCAATGTTTTAGTCTGACTTCCCGTCCCCATACTTCTGCATTACTGATCGTAGTATATGGTTAGGGTTAACGGTAGGTTTAGATGTCTACAGTATGCAGTTAAATCCACATCAGCTAAGGGGTAATCCCCAAAGTGAACTAAACTGGACTCAGACCTTGTTTTCAGAATCCTTTTGTGGGCAACCTTTCCAGCCAGAGTCATTAATCCACAAAGATCCCCGAGGACAAATCCCTAGCAGAGAAAGAGAGCACCTATAAGTTCATTTCATTGACGGAAGGACCTCAAATAGATGAATGGAGTACTGTACCTTGTTCTCTGATGTTAAAATAAAATATATTCCACTTTAATTTGACAAAAAAAATAAGCTCAAGCACAATTTCACAAACCCAAATTAGAATCTTATATTTAGGCTGGGTATTGAAATGGTCCTTCAAATGGTGCCCTCTTTGGCAGCCATCATTGAACTTCAATAGCTTTGTGCTATTTAATATCACATGTATGTATTGTTCTAATTCGCCCATGTTTAGTGA
>JAVQKI010468031.1:0-16640 GCA_036025975.1 Nematalosa erebi | reverse complement strand
TCATGTTTATAACAGGCTCATGTCACCCTTATGTAGACCCCTTCAAATGAAGTGTTACCAAACTTTGTTTTCAGATTTTAAAATGTTTCTTTGTATATGTACATTGGCCTGCTGTTGGTAAATGTCCTGAAGTTGTGGTCAAAAGTCCTTGCGCTTTATTAGACCTACTGTCTATTGGCATTGCCTGATCCGTGGCCTTCCGTGCTCAAAGGGGAAATGTTAACAACAGGCTTCCAGCTCCTTCAGGCTTTTCTCTCCTGGCTCACAGCTCGGCATGTCGGGGGGGTTCAGGAGCTCAGCGAAACCCAAGCGCCTGTGACTAATGGGAGCGTCGCGGCGTGGGCAGGGGCGTGATGAAGACCCCGTCAGCCCTGTTGAGCGAAAAGGAGGTCAGGCTGTTTTGGAGAGCCTGAAACGAAAGGCTGGAAGTGCCCGTCACAGGGCTGGAATGAGCAAATGTTGGTTGGTTGGCCGGCCAGCTGTAAGCTGTTCTGCCAACCGTGTCGCACACGGATTGTCACACGTTCATGCATCACAAATCCCAGGCCAACTTTCTGTTCTGACTGTGCAGCTTAAACCTAGTTGCAGTGCTGGTTTTGGATGGTGTCTCTTTCCAAGTCAAGGAATTGTTGCTGATATTTTAGCCACAGAATGTTTTTGGAATATTTTTGGTATAGACTCAGAAAAAGCACTAATAAGTCATGAGAACTGCATCCTTAGGTCCCACCCGATTCAGATATGACAAGTGAAAACCTGCCTCATAAGCTGCCTGTTGGTTGCCATTATCGGCTGATTATGGAGCTGTGAAAGATCTGACTCTAAATTAAGTTGTGACCTTGTGCAGTCCAGTTATGAAGGACAAACCAAAAAGACATTAGCTCATTGTGGCCAAAAATCATGCATAGCTTGAAGTTAAAGTTGTGGTAGATCCTATAAAGACTCAGGTATAAAAAAAATAAGGTTTGTGTGTGTGTGTTTCGTGTTTTGTGTTTGCATGCATACTCCAAGTATCAAACGCACAGAGGTGAGAAAACCCTAAGTGGTTGGTCTGCTTTGGTGTCGAAGGTGTGAACTGAAATCGAGACAGGGGTCTGCTGGAACATGTTAAGACGCTAATTACGCACAGGGAGCCTTGGGTTTTATTGAGGAGACGTAGGTTTTGATTCGAGGTTTGACCTTTCGCTGTTTGTGAGAAAGCAGCGTGCTCTCTGACAGCAAGCAGATGTCTTCTTGCTACAGTTGCTCTCCAGCAACCTCTTTGCCCTTCACAAGACAGACAGCCCACCGGCTAGCCAGCCAGCCTCCAAGTTTTCCCCCACCCTGTCTGCCTACTTTGATGAATGCAACAGTTAAACAGTCTTGGGCCTGGAATGCTGAGCTCTGGCAGTGTTGCAGTAACATTTCTTGGCAGATCGCTATGTCTTAAAAAGCTATGTTATTATATGTTATGTGCTCTTTCTTGCTTGGTTCCTTTTCTATTAAATTAAGGAATTTCTGGTAGGGATATGTGGAATCTGAGGGGACACAGGTAAACCCTAAAAGGAGTGCAACTTTCTTGGCTTGCAGCAAAGTTAAATTTGAGCCACCTTAAGTCACCAGTAGTCAGGACAAGTGCTGTCTTTTGGTGACTTACAATTGGTTCCCTCCCAAAACTGGCTCTTTATGTGGTGCTAAGAGGGTTGGTGCGACGGTGGCCTCCCTCTCATCTCCCCTCACCTCACATTTGGGTCGGGTGTTCCACCTTCGTTTGAAGCGGCCATAAAACCAGCAGCAAACAGACGGCAGTCCCCCCTTCCACCCCTTCCCCTCAGCCGTTGTGCTAATTAAGCGACACATCAAAGAACACGCACAGAGAGAGAGAGAGGGAGAGAGAGGCCCAGCCAGACTGTGGGGAATGCTGGGAGATCAGTGTGCCTGTTCCTTGCTCCCAGTGTAACGTCTGGCTCTCCCTTCGTGCTTCCCACTGTATCTCCTCTCCAGGGGCCGGTGCCCTCTCTTTCTGTATTTTTACCAGAGAGGGTAAAAGCGGAGCGAAAGGCGCAAACGTTCGTTAAATTCCGTGTTCTATTTTCGCAAGGGGGGGTGTTTATGTAGACCTATATTGAGCCCTTATAGGCTGATACAAAAGATCATTGAAAAGTTTATATTGTGACATACTTACTTATGCAGACCGGAACTATTCATGTTCGCTCCCACTATAACATATTACAGTATGTTGCTCTATCTTGGTCAGTATTCAATGAACTTTGTTTTCACCTTGTGTTTTAATGCTCAACAGAACAACGCTCTTGCTTGTCTGCTTATCAGACTCTTTTTCAGCTCACTCCTCTTCTGACTTTCTATTTACAAAGAGGATCGCTAATGGAATCTGAGATGGGATCACATATAACTGAAGCAGCGATGCTTTTAAGACAATTACAATGGTGTGGGTGGGGGTGTGGAGCCTCGCAGATGGCTATTGTTGCGTGTGATGAAGACCGTGCTGAAGAGAGTGTTGCGTCTTTGCCAGTCTGCTGTTTGTAAAGCGCCCTTGCCCGGCGCCAAACTGACAGGGGATGCCCATCCATCATGCCATGGCTTGCTGTGATGCAGCTTGGCACGCCTGGCACTCTGGATGTGAGACTGTAGCGCCTCACACACACAAACGCACACACCCTGTCTCACACATTGCATGCCATCTGCAGGTTTTTGCATATGAAGGGGTGGGCTTTACCATCCAGTCAGACTGAAAAATCCAGTTTCTTCTGTTCTGAAATTTAGATTTGTTTTGTTCTCTCAAACACTCATCGTCTTGGACTTAAATGTTGACAGATTTGGCTGAGTCTTCACAAGCTTCATTTGCATTACTTTGATATCAATGTGTTTCCTGAGTTTGTCATTATTCTGGTGAATCAGGATTTATTAGCATTCCATTAGTTTGATGTCTAATCTGCATACAGGCAGATAATTCTGCCCACTTATCTTCAATCAGCTTTTGATGATCATCGAGAGATTTACAATTCATGAGCATGTGTTGGTGTATGGCAGACAGCATGATTGTCCCCCATAAATATGAACAGCTTTTTCTATGGTTAGCCTTCATTTGGAGCTGCCTCACTTCAATATTCAATGGCATGTTATTCCTCCTCTGCTGCAATTTTTCCTGCAAACGTAAGAGCCATACAGTGGTCTTTTTTGCATAGCCGACTCATGTTTGCCTCAATATGTAGTTCCTGTGTCTTAAAATAACATTATTACTGTGACTTGGTCAGCGCTCAAAAAGAGGACAGGAACAAGCTGGTCAGACAGTGAAATTAAGAGATTAGAGAACAGAGAAAGTAAGGAGGTTATGAGCCTGGCTAGCAAGTTAGTTGCCCAAAATTTGTCGGTTTGAATCTTGGCTGCCATCGTTGTACCTGTGAGCAAGGCACATAATCCAAAGTTGATCTAGGGGAGATTGGCCTGTAGTGACAGTTGACAGATGGATGTCACTTTGGATTAAAGCGTCTGCTGAATGCATAAATGGAAATGTGAAAAGCTCCTTCAAGTCTATTATTGAATCACTTCCTAATGTTTTAGGTGTTTGCCCTTATGTTTTTTAGTATTGTTGTAAAAATGCTCATGGCCGCTATTGCACCTACAAATAAGTAAGACTTGAAAAAGGCCGCAGGCCGAAACGTCTGTAAATAAAGTCACAAGGGGCAAGAGTGTGCGGTTTTCTTCAGCCATTGCACCAACACCATTGTTACCTCTCCTGAGGAGGTTATGTGTTGCCGACATTTGTCTGTCTGTGTGCAAAATTACTCGAAAAGCACTGCACAGATTTGGATGGAATTTTTGAACAACGCTGGGTATTAGGACAAGAACCAGAATTTTGGTGGTGATCCAGAACGCCATCTGGAATTTGTATTGTGTCAGTGTCCATCGGCGGAGGTCTGTACTCTCCGAGTGCTTTTGTAGATTTTGTATTGTAAGAACACTCAACAAACCTCTCCATCCCTGTTCTCCCAGCCACTTAGAGCGAATGGGAATGGGAAACTGCTAAACGTGACTGCGCCCACCGGGGCCCCTGTCATCTGAGGACTCGCACGTCACTCTGTGTACTATGTCCCAGAACTGCACTTGGCCTCCTGGATAATAATAGTCCACTCCTGAAATACATGTGCTGCCTCCTTAACTCCCTCCTCAACTGAGATCTGTGCTGGAGAGACATGCCACCTTGCCAAAAAAATCACCCTGCACCACGGTATCTGAACTATGTTCAACAATGTAAACATTTGTTCATTTAGCAAGGGAGTCCTGATAATTACTAATTATACATTCGGATTAAGATACTCAGCGAAATGTAATTCTCTTCAGCCTTTAAGCTCTTAATGTAATACTGACTTTAGTTTGCCCCGTGGTGTTAGTTTTAGGTCATAGTAAAAGACACTCACCAGCCATGGTCTTGGGCTTGGACTCTGGGCTGATATGATGGCAATGATGTCAATGTGAAAACATAAATACCAAATTTTGTGGTCAGCCTGTCATAACAGTAGTTATAAAGAGACCTCAGATATATGTTGAGATTGGCACCATGAGGCACATGAGCTCAAGCTTTTCCCCAGATATTGGAAGGAAATGGTGAGGTCATCATAGCAAGAGGATATGAGGTGAGATTGGTTGGAGAGTGTTCCTTCTCTATTCAATAATGATATCAGTCTCAAAGCCATACTGAGCTGTTGTGTGAAGTTCCTATTCCAAAGGTCTTATTCATGCATGAGTAACCTGTGTTGTGAAGAGCACAGTTTATCACTGCCACAGACTTTGTTTGCCTCAGGCAGTATAGTGGATTTGCTGGCACGAGGTTCGAGACCTGGGAGTGTTGCTGTCACTCACTGGAATTTTCTGACAGCATTGGACACACACACCGCACACTGCACGCAGCTCTATACTGGTCTCAGTCAGATACTATCACTCAGACCTCTTACATGGGAATGTGCAGTATGGCCATATGTAATGTCTTCCCTGAAACACAGCCAATTGCCTCCTTTTTTTCTAAAGCTTCAGCTCAGAGTTTTAGGAGAGGTTTCCAGACTCCTTTGCAAAAAAAAAAAAAAAAAAGAAAAAGACTCTGCCTGGCATTGGTCCCATCAAAAAGCTCAGTAGAGGCATGGTTAGGATTAGTAAAAAGAGTGAGTGAGTGAATGAGTACATCAGATTGGAGGAATAAAGTTACATCTCTGGGGTCGTATGGATGTACTCAAAGCAACACCATTTTCCGAACAAAACACCTTCACATTGCTTTAACAGCCACCTAATGCACACCCCGTTATTTGATCTTGACTAGGAAAATCAGGATATTTGGAAAGTTTAACGAGAAAAACAACATTAAAGCATCTTGTTTTGAGCAACAGAGTGGCTGAATATCAGGGTGGGGGGTAGGTAGCTGCTCTCAGGAGGGAATGGAATGACGGCCTCAACGTGTTTTTAATTTCACCTTGGCTGGGATATATTGCCACAGGAGATTTTTATTTATTTATTTATTTATTTTGACTAAAGAAAAGGGAAAAAAAGAAGAAGAATGCAAACGTTTTCCAGCTTGGCCTTAGTTTTATTTTATAGACATATCGGAGCCTGCGGAGCACAATGCTCAAAGCAGTCCTATCTAAACGGCTCAACCCCCATTGTTTAAGGCCTCCACAGAGAGAGTGTTAAGTAAACAGTTATTTGTCACTGTTTTTCCACACTTGTGAACTCGCTGCACATTGTCCCCACCACACTTCACAATGAGTTACTGCTTAGCAGAGCGAATTGCAAAAGAAAAAAAAAAATGGTCAGCCCCAATGCCAATGTGTTTCCAATCCCATTTCAGAAATTGAATTAGGCTAAAGCGGGTCTAATATTTCTCTGGATTGTCTTTTTTGTTTAACTTGAATGCTCTGCCTCTCAAAATGTGGCTTTTGTCTTGTGGTTGAATTCATTGTTTCTCTCCCTCTTTCTCTGTCACCCTTCTCTCCCTATCTTTTCCTCCTCTTTTCTTTCTCTATTTTCCGTTTGTCTTGCAGTAGAAAGAGAGAGACCATCCAGCTACATGATTAGTACATCTCGAGATGGCTCTCCGCATAGGCCTAGCTCTGTTTTGAGCACTAAGGTAAGATATTCTCCTTAAATTTGTTGATAAGATAATTGTGATAAAACAAGCTAATTTACCATTACCAAGTTAAATATCATTATGGTGTAAAACTATTCCTTTCACTACACATAGTCCTTTGAGTGTTTATGGGCTGTACCCAGTGTAGGTAATAACACGTTGTAAGTAACGTAGTATGGATAAAAGAAAAAATATCCCTTTTTTCTTGTGCTTAATGTTGCTCTTACTCTAGTACATAATTCCTAAATTAATATAACATTTTTTTAACAACTCTTTGGTTACAAGTATTTCAAATTCTCTCTAAATAAGCTGAATGATTCTATGTCGGGATGTAATGAGGCACATCCAGCATGAACACAGACCAGCATGGCTGCAAAGTTCAGTTTTATCAGAAAAAGAAAATAGCTTCAGACATAATTGCACCCTCGGATTGAAAATTGCAAATCAATATTTTCAGTAACAAAAAAATAAGATCTGTGTGTAGGCCACATAAGTCTGTTGATTTGCCTTGTGTTGCCGTGCGCCCATCAAAGAAAAAGTTAAATGTGACTTAGAGAGAGAAAATGTCCTGAAACAGCTATCAATCACTACCCAGTTTCTCATGGACATCACCAGTGCCAGCACAGAGCATGCAGCCTTATTCATTGCATACTTTTGGGTTGTGTTGATAGCTTTTACTATATAAACAATTCACAAAGTTTTTACTGCCCATGCGTTAGATTTAATCCTCACAGGCACCGCACCAAGCCTATAAAACAGACAGCTAAGAAGGTTGGACACCACTGGCCTTTGATTCATAGCCTATGACAACGCACAGGTTAGCCCATTTCACTGGACAAACCACTGTAACTCAAGTGTCTAAATGATTGAAGGCAGGTTATTTTGGTAAAACTTGACGAAATTCTTAAAGTGACAGGCACCATTTATCAAATTTACCAGTATCCTACATATTAGTGTTGGTTAATAATCAGCAGCTAGCCTGACAAGCCATCCTATAACATAAATTTGTAGTCTGGACACAACTGATAGACCGGGCTCAATCCTAGGGGTGGTTGTCTTTCAAACTGGATAGCACTACGATCAATCAGAGCAACATTGGCAAAAGAGCAAATAGCCTACCTGCTTCTCTGAATGCCCTTTTCAGCTCATCTTTCAAAGAAAAGCCCAAGTCTAACTCCTCCAGAGTCGATACCAAAGCCAATTCAAATGTCTGTTGTTAGCCCGGTTGTTATCATTATAACCTTGGCCAGTGGACAGTGACTCTCCAAAAAGATAGAGCATTGTGATTGGTCTTACCAAGGCTTGGTAAAACCTTATGGTGTTTGATTATACGTAACCGCTGAGCAAAGATATTTGCTAGGGTGAGTCTACATTTCTAGGTTAAATCAGGAGCATTTCTTTTGAAAAAAAATATACAAACATGAAAAATGCCTAGCACCAACCCTGGATATAATTTTTAGTATTTCAGTTTACCAGCGATCACTGGTTATATCATTCCTCGCCATTTATTATGGGCTAGAAGTGTAGTTGGTCATAACAGCACTTAAAAATTTGTGTTGAAATATTATGTACTGTAGCTATATTTTCCATGTGGCTAGATCCAGCATTTCTCCCTGTGCGAATGGTCCTCTCGAGTTTTGAAGTCCTTCGTTCAGCCTTGTGCAACTTGCTTGTGACCTTAGCGTTTGGCACAGTGGGCCTCTCCACAGCCCCACACCCTCACCCCTCTCAACCCTTCACAGAAACACACACACACACACACACACAGATGCCCACATCACAGCAGTGTGGTGATGAGCTCTGATGAGTTGGACTGTTTGTGACAGAGATACGCCCCAGCATCACCGCCTCCTCCTCCCTCTTCTCCTTCCCATCCTCCTCCTCCCCATGCTCCGTTTGATCAGGTCACTCTGTTTAAGGCCACGTTCACTTAGCGTGACCCAAGCACTAGATGAAAGCCAAGGGCTGTTTGTAAACCTAACTGAAGTGAAGCGCTCTCCCTGAGCACTGTGGTTTTCAGCTTATGTTTTAAGCCATTTTGCCTTTTTGTTGGTCAGAGCCAAGACTTGCGCAGAGTGTTAATGGGGATGGTTTTTATGGATGAAATGCACCGTTGTCTTCTTGTTGTGACCATGACAGCGCTGCTTTTATTGATGAATGGTTACACCGTAGGATAGGAGGAGGCTCAAAGCCAAAGATCTTTTCCATTGCGCATGGTGGAGTGAAAACAGGATTCCCTGTTTTTTTTATTTACACGCATACAAACTGTGCATCACGCAACCGTGAATCAGTATGACTTCCAGCTTACCATCTCAGGCTAACTAGGTTTTAATGGTCTAACATGCAATAGTCTGTATATAACCGACAGCTTTGTTGGTCAGTTAGATATCTGGCTGCAGCATTCTTATGTTGTATGTAAATCTTCCAGGAGGACATTCCAGGGTTGAGTCTGGACCAAGACGACTCAAGGCTCAAGGAAAAGCTCATCAAGGGCACCGATGACTTCCAGGAGCGTCGCGCCCAAGCCATCGCCGCCAAAGCCCTGGAGATCGAGAAGGTTAGGAGAACCCCGACAATCAATCCTGGATTGTCATTCTCAATATCGTTTCTCAAAGGCTGCGGTGTGGACAGTGTTCCGGCCTCTGCTTCACCACTGCAGTATCCGGTTGCTCTGTGTAAGCACCACTTAATAAATACCGCTCCCGCGGGACAGCCAGATGGCTAAAGTCCTGTTGCTCTCCTAGATTATGAACAAGGATTTGGATGTGTGCAGAGGCATTTCTGCGCAGGTCTTTGCCGCTTTGCGTGCGTATGAGTTCCAGTAAGCCTGTCTCTTGGCCTCCTGTTAAACCAGGGTAGAAATTACCTCGAGGGATTCTGCCAGCCCACCCATGAAGTGGTACCTCTTCTGGCATTGAAGTTGTACTAAAGCACACAGACACACACACATACACAAACTAACTCTCTCTCTCTCTCTCTCTCACACACACACACACACTTGCTTACACACACACTCACTCACTCATGCACTAGTTCACCGCCTAAAACTCCAGCAGAGTCTTGTGTTGGCTCTGGTCATACCCTTCGTGTGGGCCTATTTGACATGGATCATTTGATGAAGAAAACAAGAGCTGTACCACCCAAACGCCTAATCCCGCTGGCCGTGTTCTCATGTGAAATATAGCTTGGCTCAATTAAGACCCCTTCCCTCCCCCTCCCCTCCACCCAGTATGGATCAGTGTTCTCAGCAGATTCAGGGAATTCCAAAGCCTTTTATCTCGGCTTGCCCATTAAGATCACACCAGAAAACTCACCTCTAATTATTTCTCATGAAGACATGACATGTTTCACAATGCCCAACTCGCAGTGCCTTTTTGTCTCAGCCAAGCCGTACATACAATGTACACACACACACACACACACAGAGAGAGAGAGAGAGAGAGAGAGAGAGAGAGATAGACGCACCTTAATACATGCACACACATCATCAAATGATCCATATCAAATAGGCCCACACGAAGGGTATGACCAGAGCCAACACAAGACTCGAGTTTTAAGCGGTGAACTAGTGCATGAGTGAGTGAGTGTGTGTGTGTGTGTGTGTGTAAGCAAGTGTGTGTGTGTGTGTGAGAGAGAGGGAGAGGGACACTACACACTGCACTTCACTTCACTGATTTATTCCTCCATCAGTGGAGACTCATTATTGAGTCTCTGGTGGTGGAGCACTGTTAATGTATGTGCCAATGTGTGATGTCAGTCCCCTCCACGGCAGTAGTGGTGTTGGTGGTGGTGGTGGTGGGAAAGAGAGGTGGCCACACTGGGCAACGATCGCCACAGCTCATTTAGCGGTGGCCGTAAAAACTCTGCCTTGCCCCCTCCACCACCACCACCACCTCACCCGGGGGACCCTGTCAGTGGCAACCCTGGCCAAACAGCCCACAAGCACAAAGGGGCCCGTACTTGGCCCACAGTCTCTCGCCCCTGGAACTCTGCAGCGTAGGGGCCGCTTTCCAGAGCAGCTCGCCCAAAACCAAGGGGGCTGACGCAAGGAGATGGGAGGACAGTGTGTGTGTGTGTGTGTGTGTGTGTGTGTGTGTGTGTGGCTCTCATCCACCTCCCTCGGCCACCTTCCTCGGCCGCCTCCTCACCGTCGCTTCCCCGAAGTCGCGCTCCCCCTGCTCACTCGGCTTGTGTCTCGGGCCAGCGTTTAGTGCAGCTGCTGCTGCTCTGCAGGCCTGTTTGTTGTGGCTTGGCCTGACTGTCTGGATGTATGGGAGCAGACAGCTGAATTACCGTCATTGTATGCTGTAATTTCATGTGGAACATCACTACCGAACACAGTGTCCGGTCTGATTCTCATGTAAAGCTTGGGGTTTAAAGCTGCGTTGCTAGGTTTGGTCTTGAGAGAGTGATTCAGAGAGTTATTTTAGTTGTGCTCCCCTGCTACATTTACCTTAAGAATTGATGTTGGCAAAACAATGAGCCCAAAAAAACAGACACTTTAAATTAAACAAAGCATACCTCACAAACCTGAGCACATTTCATATGAAGTCTATCCTGGTGTAAGTGCCAGCTGTGAAGCGAAATGCATTAAAGTGACGTAAACTACGATGTGCTCAGTAATGAGTTTTATATTGCAGATGTCATCTGCTGGCAGGAGAAGCACATTAAGCAAGCAGCATTTTTGACATTTGAAGTGGGCAGCATTTCTCCCTATGTGAACAGTGAACTGGACTCATTAAATGCCTACTTAGGATAATAAAATGATTCAGTAGAATAGGACTTTTGTCATGATCAAGTTGTTGACCTTGCTGATATAAGACATGTCTGGTTGATTATATCTACTATGGTCAGTCCTTCATTCACTTATTCTGTAACTACATCATCATGATTGCTTTTTCTTTTAGAGAGAGGTCTACATTGAGCTGTGAGTTGACATGTTTTGACTGGAGTCCGCTTGGTGTTAACTACAGTAATTTTGCCATATGTTGTTTTGGGAAATTATATTGTGTGTAAGTTGCATAAATTATGGTTTATGCATTGTTTGTAGACTATGGAAAACATTTATCTAAGGCCTTGATTTATACTTACATGATTGCAGGTTTTGGAATGAAGTGCAGTAAATGGTCTCACTGACGTTCTGACATTCCCTGATCTTAAAGATGCAGAGTAGATTTTTCTATCCTCCTCAGTGTTTCTACGTGTTAAATGTGGTTAAAGTGATTTGTTAAAACCTAAGTAGAGCTTGTAGCAGGAAAGGTACATTTTGAATGTTACACCTGTCATGAAGTAAACTTGAAAGAGGGAACAGTTGCTCTGCATTTCTTAGTCCTAGTGGGGACTGAACTCAATAATCAAGAACCCACAGTATTTCAGTCTCTTGGCATTTCTGTAGGATAAGTTTCACTTAGTGCCACATTGACACTGAACTAGACTGTATAATGCATATTTAAGCTTAAACATAGTTATCAGGCCCAGACTATACTTCTTGATGAGTCCTCTTGCTTAAACTCTTGCCCCAGTAGAGAGAACCAAAATTTTTTTACTTTATTGCCTCAACAAAAACAGAGTGCTAGATCGAGGGATAAAAATATCTCGCTTGTAGCGGTCACCCTTTTGCAAGTAATTATGTTATGATTCTATTTCCACCCTAAGAACTCCGGACATTCACGCATTAACTGCATATCCACTCAAGCTTTAGGTTCTTACTGTTAGGAAGTGCCTGATTGGCACATATCTCGCTCATTTCCTCTTTTCATGCTCGAGATGAATTACTGAGGGTTCATATGAATGGATACACACACACACACACACACACACCAAGACATCATTAGCAGGGACTTCCCTCTGAATCAGACATCGTCAGCATGTCCCATTTATTGCACGTTTTCGCAAGGGATCAGTTTTTAGAGGCCCTTTCTTAGGTTCTGAATACTCTTGTAAATGTGAAGCCGTGGCCAGTTGATATTCAGGGGACGGCACAAGCATGTTATTTTGGCGTTTTGAGAAGCTATCTGGATGTTTATGGCCAACCCCGAGCCCAAACTGGCTGGGAATGATTACTGAAGGCCGCCATTCATCATTTCAATCAGTCCAAACGAAACGCATCCAGTGCAGCTATTAGGCCCTCCGCGGAGCGGTCCTGCTTTGCAGCTCAAGTGATTAAATGCCTCTTTTAATATTCCCTAATGTGTACCAGCCCCAGACTAATCATCCCCACTTCCCTATTATCATGGACCCCCTGCCTGACCCAGCATTCATTTGTGCGCAGCTCCCCCGACTGACTGTTAGCCTTATTTATAATGTTTTACAGACCATTGCTTCTCCATATACACATACACAACGTCCTCACCATCGTCTACTAAGTGCCCCCCCCACCCATTCCCATGCTGTGTAGGCTGGTGTGCCACAGGGCCCCTCGTGTCTGGCCCTGCTTGTGTGGCCCTTTGCTATCGGCCCCTGAAATCAGTCCCCAGCTCCCCTGGCAGGGGAGCCGAGCCGTCGCTGGACCCCGCCTCACCAAACAAAGAGTGCACACGGGTCAAACAAGACCTTCCTGTTTTGTTGAATAACGGCCAGATGAAGTTGAAAAGCGTTCTGCTTACTCTAGGAAAAAAGACCTTCCCAGAATTACTTCTTTTCTTTTCTATTCTTCTTTTTTTTTTTTTTAATGTCAGGTCTATAAATAAACTCCTGTTGGGTGAGGACTTTTCCTCTCTTTTTTGAAACAAAGTGTCTGTCTCGCTCTTTTTATATCTGTGAAATGGCTTACAGTTTTTGATGTTTGCAAAGCAGTGGGAGTGTCGAGGGAAATCAGTTAATTAAGAGTTTATTGTTCATTGTGGGCAGTATTCTCTGCGCAGCAACTTTGAAGCAGACAGGCCGTGTGTGTATGATGCGTAATGAAGTGAAACTGTAATCAGCCCAGGCAGATGCTAACACACAAAAGACTCATGCAGAGTTTTGTTTTGAAGGATGACAAACACAATCAGTTCAGTGTAATGAAGGATGCCTGAGATATTTGCCGGCCCAAGGCTTTCTGTGTATTTTTTCCTTTAAGTTATCCCAGTCTGCTCATATCCTGTTTCTAAAGCAAGTCAAGTTTGGGTATCTTAAAGTTATTGAGCAAAAGATTAGAATACTTGGCTTCAGTGTGTAGATATTGCTCTTCATGCGGTTTTGACCTTTTGGTTCTTAGCACGTTTTTTTTTTTTTTTTTTGCTTTGAAGACTGGCCTTGTTCCAGTCTGTTGTGGAGCAAGGCCACACGTGCTGAATGTCTGCAGGACGTAGTTGTAGTCAGAAAGCTGTTATTATGTGGGTGGTTTGGTTGGGTCAACATCAACAGCGTTCTTATTCCTGAGTCTCCTCACTTTTTTAAATGACCATTTTGTCCTGACTGTCAGCTCTTGAAAGTTTTGGATGTGTTATGAATCACTTTGAGTTTTTTTCTATTTTCTTTTCTTTTTAATGAGGAAATAAGGGGCACTTGAAAAAAAACACTTTTTTCAGTACAATTTTGTCTCACAAAATATTTCACTCCTAATTGTTTCCTTGTGTGGTCTCACATGTAACAACATACAAGCTCATCCTCAAACTCGTGCACTTTTCTGTGCTCTGACTAACTTGAAACTACTCAAACTGAAAACAGTTGCAATTCAGAACCAATAAAAACCTAAACATTGTTGAAGTTGTGAACTATCACGCTTAACGTACGGTTATGTCTGCACAAAGTCTTCTGTTAACAAGACTAGATGAGAATGGGAAATTGTCTGTGAACCATGTCTATGCAACATGATGCATATAGGCCTAGTATTCAACATAAATGAAAAAAAATCTTTCCAGGCAACAGTTTGCTCTTTGCTTATTTTCAGTTTTATCAGAAAGAAGCAGCCTTGATTGGGGGGGTACCTGTTTCCTTGAGTCTGTTCAGTTTCTCCTACCTTTTTTTCCCCCTTGGCCTCCTGTACCCTGTTTGTTTTGGGTTATTGACAATTGAGATAGAGTTGAGGATGATAAGGACACTGGCTTTGTGCAAGTCTTCGATGGTGTCCTTATTTTGTCGAGCCAAAAAAAAAAAAAGGTGATCTTTTTCAATACTGATTTTTGTGTGACTGTTCTTTTTTTAGAGTCAATTGGTCTTAGAGTCAATCAAGCTCTTTTCCCATAATTGGATGAGAATAGCCAAATTCTGTTGGCTCACTCTTATAATTTTTAATTAAATTTGATTCCAACCTGCTGTGAACCCTTGGTCTGACTTGTCATCAACAATCTTGACTTTCTCCTCATTGTTTAAGCAAAACGTCTTTTACTTTTCTTCCTCCTTCTTCCTCTGACCCCTCTCAGGGAGTATTGTATTTCTTGGCCTAGTCTTTGACAGTTACCAGAGATTGTTCATACTCCGTCTCCCCCATCCCTGCTTGTCCACAGTGCAGGCTATCAGAGAGGCTAGGCAGTCCCATGTCCCCTGGTGAACTTAACAGCCAGAACAGAGCAAGAGTGAAAGTCTGAAGTTCTTCTGAAGGCTTCCCCACACTGCAAGCATGAATCAGTGCAGATGAGACTGAGGAACTGTAGTTTGGACAACCCACATTATTTTAACTCCGCTAAGTGGAAAACCACATTCGACAGTTTCACTTTACTGATATTACATATGTGGCTAATTTGTTTGCTTTCATTGCTTGTTGGTGATGCTTTTGTAAAATCTCAACTAGTATCTGGCATGATCGCCTACAGGCAAAAAACTGTATATTTTTCTTTAAAGTTAATAGTCACTTATTCTCTTCTATCTCTCATCAGGACATTATGGGTAAAACCTGAAATTAGCAGACTTGCTTTCACAGCATTAAATCTGATGAGTTTGGTGCTGGGGAGCTACTGGCACAGGCAGCCCAGATTCCCAAAATGGCTGCAGGGTCTTCACATGACACAATTCCACCTCTCAGGAAGCCAGGAGCATTTGATTAAATTGCTACTTTTGAGAACTGGGTCATATCTCAAGCTGCTTTTTGTAGTTGTTGAGAGAAAAATTGCAGCTTTTTTGAGGCTGAGGCTTGACGGGCTCTATAATTTTGTTTTGTTCCAATGATGTCTTGCAAAATCTAATTATAGTCCTTTAAGCTTCATTGGTTTTGCACCCATCAAAAGAACAATTTTTACTTTTTGACACCTTGAAAACCAACAGTGATTGTTGGCCCTTTCAAAATGTTTGCTGAAAGGTGCTCTATATTGGTTCACCCAAAACAAGCCTAAAATCTGAAGCAATACTGACTTTAGAAGCCAGTCAGTCTTCATTAACCTTGTCAGGAGTCACTAAACTCAAGGATCCTTCAAGATGATCATCTGGTTAGTCAGATTGTGCGCCCGTGAGATAGTGTGTCCGCTTCTGTGCCTGTGGGAATTGCAGACCAGACCTGCCCTCCAGCAGGGATCAGTTGGAGGCCCCCCTCATCACTTTGGCCCTCAGGTGACGAAGAGGCCTCTGTTTTTTTTTTTTTTTTTTTACCACCTGGGTCACTTGGAGACCTTCATAAAACTCTTAATGGTCTGTATTTTTGTGGCGCTGAGCAGTATAACAGACCATATCTGCCAGGCTTTAAAAGACGCAGTGTAAAAGAATTGAGAGATTCTCTTACTGACTCCTTTTATGCCCTTTGTTTCTCCCTTCACCCCAACACACCTACAACTATTATTTACCAGCATCGCATAATGCTTGGTCATAGTTTAGCCTTTGTAAAATTTACTGGAAGTTTTGAGTTTGAGTGAAGGACAGGTCAGAGGACAGGTCTCTGTGCCCTGCGACACAGCAAACAGCAATAGATTGCTTAGCAGTAAACTCTTCACTCTGTATTGCCTACTAATATCCCTGAATTTTAAAATAATTGAGGTAAAACTCAATTATTTAACTCTAGGGGAGGTGGAAACTGAAATAACTGTCCAAAACTGTTGTGTATCCCTTAAACCATAACCACACTTAAGTGTTATGTATCCCTTGCTATTCAGTTTTAATCCATGAGAGTGTCACCTTCACCTAACAAAAAAAAAAAGTTTTTTTGCCTATTTTTATTTGACTATACTATTGTTCATACTTTTTGAAAGTTGAATTTAATTGCAACATAGTGCTTGCAATAACTGTTTGTGTCTCCTTGTAGTTGTACAGGCAGGACTGCGAGACCTTTGGTACGGTGGTGAAGATGCTGGTGTCCAAGGAGCCAGGGCTGGAGAAGCAGCTGCAGGGCCCACTGAAGGACAGTCTGGTGGAGATGCGCGAAAGGTGCCTAGATGACCTCCGCATTTACATCGATGAGCTGGATGAGATGATGCTGAAACAGGATACCTCAGTTTGACTAATCGTTTACCCCAATCCATCATCCTACCTATGTGAATCCTATCTGAACATTCAGCATGCACTTTTGATACCTTGTGGTGACACAACCACGTCAGTTTTTGATCTACCTATGTATTTTCAGGGGTTATTGTTACAATTATTCTTAAGCTTGTTTTTCTTTTAGTTTAGTTTTTACACATTT
>JAVQKI010467888.1:0-18888 GCA_036025975.1 Nematalosa erebi | reverse complement strand
ATAAACCATGATAAGCAAATAATCAGAAAGAACAAGGTTACCCTTTCCAAAACTATCCTAAGTTCAATTGGTGTAGTGTGTAAATCCATATGACCTAGACAACAGCACTGCTTGAAAGCACACACACACACACACACACACACAAGAAGGTGTATCCTCTCTTGAAACAACCATATATCTTATCTGCTGAGTTGATAGCAGGTCAGAAAATGTCAATTTCCCATCAAGATGGCAGTGTTTGAAGCCATTTTTCCCCACACATCCTAGACAATTAAGAGAATGCAGACAGGCAGCATCACTGATTTGATTCTTATTATGTCACCACCCGCTGCCATAGATTTCACAGAGGCGGCAGATAATGAGGGTGGCTGATAGCCGGGGCATCAATATGCCACCCAGCCACATTTGAATGTGAGACCTTGTGCTTATTTGCCTTCTCAACGCGATCTGCAGCCTGATAATCATGCATATACCTGAGTGAAACACAGCAGGGGGCCTATCTCTGTCCCGTACAATTAACACAATGAGGAAAGTATACAAAAGACCCAAAGCAAGTCCTTTCTTGGACCATGAGACAATCTGCCACCTTGTTTTCACCTTAAAGGACTTCTTTTATCTTGGAAATAAATTGCTTTTAATGAAAATCAAAACTTTATCAGCAAAGGTATGAAAAAAATCTCACATCTGATTAGGGATTGATTTTTGGTCACTTCTTATTTAGATCCAGGTCTGTTTTTTATGAGATATCCTCCATGACTTGAGAAACTGAAAAGGCTTTTTCTTTGATAGGTTTGTGATGCTATGCACACAATACAGTATTGTCTGAATGAGTTGTAAAGACCCTCTACATGATAGTATGTGGCTGTGAACCTTCGGTCTTCCAAGGCTTGAGGCTGACCACATGTAATAGATTACCTTCATTACCAAGGTAGTTTGGACAAACAAGAAGACAACAGAACACTCTGTTACATTATTGAGTTTCATGGTGCATCATCTCACAGTAGGACTTCCAGACACTCTTCTTCAGAAAAGGTGAATTGCTACAATCTCACTGGCCATAAAGCAGTGGGTCCAAGCCCACAGCATATGTTGCATATGACAGCTGCACCAGAGAGAGAGGGGGAAAAAAAATGTTTCCACTCTTCAGTCCTGCCTCTGCTTCAAAGCCAATAAATACATAAGGAAAGAGAAGCTCCTCTGTCCTCACGCCCCCCTGTCCTCACGCTTTTCAAAGGGGTCTCTTCAAGTGGCCCTTGCCAGCAAGCACTTCACTCAATCATAGAAAAAGCCTCTTTATTATGGAACTCTAATGGCTGTCCTGTACCATATTTTTTAATGTGAGCATTAAATATTTATAAAACCAAAGTCAATAATCCTTCATAACCCCAGCTCAGAGAAGCCCAAAGAGCCATTCATTTAACGTGGGCAATGCACTCTCAAATAAAGTCAAAGGTCAAGAGGTCAGGCAATCAAAGCCAGACAAGGCTGGCCTGGAGCATCTGTTGTCATTATTATTAGGACAATTATTTCTGCAGCCAAGGCTGTGTTCTCTCACAGAGTTAGGCAGGATGATATTGACTAAACCTTTTTTGGCTCTTGTTGCCTGCATGCGACTGTGCATTGCTTCATGTATTGTTATACATCATAGGACTGCAGTCTTCAATATCTGACAAACAAGCAGTAAATCACATCTTGGTATTCTCCCTAAGGAAGGCCATCATTGGCAAGATTGACTTGACTGTCTAGATGTACATGCGCAAAACCAGCACAGAAAATAGATGTTAATCTGTTTTTGAGGTAACAATCAGGGCTGAAAGAACGGTGCGTATTGACATGCTTTATACAAGCAAATGTTTCATTAAAACATGCTAAAAAAATCCTTATGATGCCATGCTAAAAAGTAGAGTAATATGTCTCTCTAACATGCTGTTTGCCTGCACCAGAGGGAAACAAAATGATTCATTTCATGTCTAAAGAATTGGAATTAGTCTCTGGACCTTTGAAATGTAGTAAGCCCTAAAAATAATGGTGAGGCTGAAGGATATGGGCTTCATTCACACTCTTTAAGGGGAACGACCAACCCCTTCATTTTCGCTTCAAAGCATCAGCCATAAAGTCATAGAGCAGTCATAAAGTGAATGCAGTAAAAAAATCGACCTCAGCGCTGAGGCAGTTCGGAGTTAGGTGCTGGTGGCATTTGACATTTGTTATGTGGCTTTGTACAAGACCCAACAGTTTTCCCATAACGGGAAAACTCAACTTCAGCACAGGCATGTTTCGCTAACAGCGTGGTACGGTTCTGTCTCTCCTCTGTCGTCTGACTGTGCCAAGTCTTGCCTGCTACAGTGTGACACATGGCTCCCTGCATCAGTATAGCTTTGA
The DNA here is from genome assembly GCA_036025975.1 of Nematalosa erebi. Lineage (NCBI taxonomy): Eukaryota > Metazoa > Chordata > Actinopteri > Clupeiformes > Clupeidae > Nematalosa > Nematalosa erebi. The sequence goes on along the minus strand of JAVQKI010467888.1, from coordinate 16,506 downwards.
TTTCACTCACCATTTTTTCCCCTTGCTTCTGCTCTACTTTTTTTTTTAACGGCAAGTGATATCGCTACTCCCACATTCCCGCTTCATGGCATAATCTTTGTTTTTGCAGTCCCAACTGTCTGTATCCATGGCAATCTCTATGGATGTCTAATGTGCCTCGCCTCACTCCTACTGTCCTTCTGACGCGCCGAAACCACACACCAGTTGTTCGGCGCGTCAATGGGCAGACAGGCTCGGCAGGACGCGGCCTAATCGCTGTGAGATACGACGCGCAGGCTCTTGCACAAAAAAAACGGTGCTGGCCTCCGTTCACACACAGCCACCCTGATGTCTTCATTCAGCCGTCAGGCAGCTCGTAAACATCAAACGGCAGTTTAGCAGGATGGACTGTGGAACACTACTGTACAGTATGCTATTATTTGATTCCCGTTTGAAGTTCAGTGCAAAGTGGAGTGATATGGCCAGAGTACATGATGGAACCACCTCCGCTGCTCTGAGCTTAACCATGGCGGCTTGTCATGTTTACAGACACCAAAAAACCTATTGAATGACAGCTTGGGAGTCCCAGACCAGAACTGGAGGAACTTGTTTGTGCATGTGCTTATTTTGCTCTTCTTTTTTTGCATAGATTACGAATAGCAAGAAACAGTAAGAATGGAAAGAAAAACATTGAAAACAGTACCACCAAAGGTAAAAAGTCTGTTTTTCTGTAAGCTACTGAAATGCAAAGTGTCAAAATATCAAGCAAATTAGGTTATGCATACTACGAATCTAAACTAACCAACATAATTTTATTAATTTAAATGTTTATCTAAAACAGTGTGTCTACTGTTTTAAAGAATGCATAAAATTGTGTGTCTGTGTGCATGCATGCGTGTGTGTGTGTGTGTGTGTGGGTGTACAGTACGTGTGTGCCTGTCCTTCAAACTACATTGTTGATGGATCTCCTGTGACCTATTGTTGTTATTTTGCTTCATGGATAATTGGTAGGATGATATGATTCATTAGGTGAATCAATTTTGCAATCGTTCTGCAAATCAGCTGGGCTCCAGATTTATTGCAATCGATTGCTTGTCAAACACATTCTTTGACAGATATTCTATGAGTAAACAATGAGGCAAATTCAATATTTGTTGTACCCTTTCCAAAAGAAACACACCAAATGTTTGGGATATAAAGAACAAAAAGGATCCTTCAGACATAGACACAGTGGAGGCTACCGAGTTGCATCATAACTGACAAATTAGTATTGACTAATCAGGTGTTAATTAAGTCCTAATTTGAATAATTGTAATTCTGCTCATGGAAGGGTAACCCTAAAGGTTTTCAAAGTCACCTTGCAGTGAACACCTGATCTTCATTTGCATATGTGATTATGATGAGCAACAATGCAAAATGGGTGGCTAAAATAAATAAATAAATAAATACACAGCCACTGCTGGGAAAGATCAACATTTTAACATTTAGAATCATGTTACAATGTCATTTCACCTTGCATATCCCTTGTTAATCTGGATCAGCGCTCCCATGCAAATAGATTTAGCCGTGTAGCATGTAATGGGTTCACCTCTGGTTATAGGCCGGGACATGTTATAGAGCCTAACATGAATACAGTGACACCTGATCTGTGCTCTACAGGCTTCGGTGAGTTCCCTGGAAAGAGGCTTAGCTGTATCTCCCCGTTGGCTGAATAAATAGCACGGACTTGCCCTCAGACATGCAGCACTGTGGCGACCGGGAGGACATTTAGAGAAGTTACAGGCTATGTTTCACTCAGTGATTCGGGAGGAAATTGTGAAGAGATAATAAGTCATAGTGCAGATAACCAGAGAAGCTTAAGACCTGGAAAAAAAGAGAGAGAGAGCAAGGGGAGAAAAAAGAGAGGAGGGGGGGACAAAATCCTGAGACTGTAAGCTGAATATAAATGCTAAAGTGACAATGAATCACAATGGGGAGATTAACCTTTAAGACTTGATATAGCCATAGACCACAGTGCACTGGCGTGAAGAAGGGGGAAAAAGAAGAAAAAGTGGTGAGTTACATCAACTGAGCTCCTATAATGCTGCGCTGTTTCAGCCATCCAAACACTTCAACTTTTGGACCACAGCTATGGCTGCATTAGCGTACTATACTGTAAATCAAATTCATGTTATTTACCAGGCTGGTGCTTTGCATCCTGTACTGTATATTGTACAGTAGACGTCCTCATGCTGTTGTATTAATACAGGCATGGATAACGCTGTCTGAAGGGTCCTTGTATCTGTGGGTGACTTTGTAGTGAAAGACAGATGGTCCTCCGCTCAATGTGTTCTTGTGGTGGGTACGCTGGTTTGAGTTTGTGCTGATTCTGTGCAAAAAATGAAATGACATCAAGGCCTGTCTAACTTTATCTGGGCGTTGATGAATAATGTGAGCGCATGTGAAGTACATTAAAGTCGTCCTGCAGCAACATTTTTTTTGAAGATTTTCCATACAGAAAAGTAAACAAAAATCAAATATGGAAACACTAGTGCAATACTGTTGTGCATTGAATTATTTTGGAATACAGCACTCTAATATGAGTTTTTCCACAAAGTTTTCAAGAATTTCCTTCAAGTGTTTGCCTAAGAAAGTTTGTGACCTTGCGCAAATTCATGATTTACTAACTCCACTCCGAGTGGAAATAGTGTTGTCAGACAAGGTGTGATATCTCCCATTAAAGCCACTCAAGCGACCCTTCGTTAGCTGCTCATAATAACACAAAATAAAAAGCAGGAGTGTGGCACAGGGTCAGTTTACTAAATTACAGGCTAGGCTGAGCCAGTAAACGTACAGAGCCAAGCCTCAAGTCTCAGTAGCCTTTCTGCATTCATGCCAGAGTCTTCACAGCAGTAGGGCTGTGGTGACATTTCTACTACATAGGGGATTGTTATGAGTCATGTCAAAACACACTTGGCCAAAGCTAGTTGCAGGGGAAAGGAACATTGTTGCTGGAGGAGGAGAACGTGGAAGCTTCTAGAATGAATGCATTTGTAATTTTCTACTGTTTCCTTGTTAGTGGGGCTGTGCTGATTGACAAGATCAAGTTTGTGCTTGTGTTAAGACAAACATTTCACTTTTTTTGCACGGGGGTTAACTGCCTATCTGGCATAATCACTATCTACATCTCATGAGCTGTCACAGGGCTAAAGACGCAGACATGGAGCCTGAGTGAAAGAATGTGGAAATGATTTTTCCCGCTCCCCTGGTTTCCTTTCGAAAGCTTTTATAGTGCTTCTCCTTGATGCCCTCAGAGTGACAGTTTATGCAAGCACTTCATATCACAAACTAGTAAGAGTGTATTTTACATATAATAATGGAGCTTTTCTTCCCCCTTTTTTGTGAACATGACGGCAGAGAAGAGAGGTACTGAAAGCATATTTAAATGATATATGTTAGCTATAAATAGATTTCCTCCATAAGTGGGCCTACTCTTGGAGGTGAGCTTGCTTTCATCATCATTACTGTCTGTTGTCTTTGTCTGCAGCGTTTAGTTCTCTTGTGTTTGTTGGAATGTTGAATGCTGTCAAGTAACAGGATGACCTTGCCATTAACAGAAGAAAAAACATGGTTATATAAAAATAAATGTGATATCAGGCCTCTGAGAATTGTAATGCATATTTGTCAATTATAATAATTTCACATTACTTTTACAAATGCAGATCTCTGTCTTATTTAATTGGGATCCATCACAATGACAGTTATTATTTCAAATGTCATGGTGGGGGAGTATGCGGTGGCTGCCAGCGCAGGTAAGACTGGAAAAGATAAGGCAAAAAAAAAAAAAAAAAAAAAGTGGAGAAAAAAGGCACTGCTCTGTTTTTTTTCCTCCACAGGGAGTAGGGGAAAGTGATAGCTACCTGTAACCTCCCGTGTTCGGGTCACTGGTCTGGCTTGAGGTAAAGCCATGGTGAAAGAGAAGTGGCCGTGGAACACAATATTGTGTGTGAGCTGCAGCACCAGAGGCACGTTAGGTGGGGTGGGTGACGCATGAAAAAAGCCATCCGTCCTCAACTTCCCTCCACCCCCATGTTATTATTGGGTGTGATTTTAGACATGACAAGACTCCCGCTTGGAAATGGGTTTCACATTAATATCAAGCATGGCTTTCAAGCACATTGAAGAAAATGTCCACTGGTCGAAGTGCTCATTGAAACTATTTTCATCCACGCAAAGCCAGGCACTTAGCAACAGCCCTGCTCTGGTCCCAGTATCACACACTTTGTTTATGTTGCAGTCCTCAGCAAACAGAAAAGCAAGGTCTGTGATTCAGCAGTTAAGTGGACTCCATCCCATTCCAGACCATTACAGAGGAGATGGAGAGCCTTCCAAGGCATCGGGCTCTGCCAAGCCACTCTCTCCTGCACACCTACCCAATATTTCCACTTTAATTGTGCCACTTGAGAAATTTACGTGCCTAAGAATATGGCATGAATCTTACACTTATTGCGATATCATTAGCAGCAACATTTAAGCAACATCTGTGTGCTATAGAACTAATTGAAGAAGCAGAAGCGGCAGCTGTAAATCCACGGGAAGATGGCAGTTTTCACCCGGCACTGCTGAGCTAGCTGCTCGCCGTCAGCCTGCTCCGGCAATCTGCTCCGAGAAGGAGGAGGAGGAGGAGGAGGAGAGCGCACTCACACAATGTCCAAAACATACAGAGAAGAGGGCTAATGATCCTATTAGCCTCCAAGTTGGACCAATTTGGCCTGTTATTCAGTAGGTTGTTCATGACATTTTGTTATTTTGTTATTATTTTTTTTCCCTTGTGTTTCTGTGTTTGGTTGTATCCTGTTGGTGGCATTCTGAAATTTGGGGACAGGCTGAGAAGCACAGGCTGGATTCTCTCTACCCCTCTTCCACACATTCCCGAGCTCTCTCTGTCAAACACTGCAGCCTCTCAAAGCTGTTTGGATGCCAGTTAAGCTGTCCTTTTTACCAAGCTGTGTCCCTCACACTCTTGCTCTCACACTCACTGCTTACCCCGGTGTTTTGCACTCTGTTGCCATGCCAGCCAATTGTACTGAACCATAAATGGATCTGGAGCGTAATCAAGTCATTACATCAACCTATTATGCTCAGTTTTGCTACACCAGTGTGAGCTGTAAGAGTCAGTGTTAAAAAAAGGACAAAGCAATGTTCTACTCCGCTGCCAAATACACGGGAGCTGAGCTGCGTTTCTCAGGCTGGTGTTTTTCGGTCATTAAGATGATTACAGACACTATTGAATCCAGCCACCCCCTCCTCCTGCCGCCTCTTTTGCATCCCTTAAGTCGATTCTGGAATATTCAGTGACCAAGAGTCGCCCGGGTCACTCGGGTGACCTGGCTCCGTTCAGTGTGTTGATTGTTGACTTGCTAACTTGGAGAAAATCCCTAGGCACGGGGGGGGTGGGGGGGTGGGGGGGGCGGCGAGACAAGCGGAGGAGAGGGAGGGTGGTCCGTGAGAGCGCACCGCTCCGATCTGTGTGTTTGTTAACTACTCGGCTACATTAGGAGGCGGGCACGTCTCGCCGGTAACCAGGAGACACTTGCTGTCCCTCGCCGGGCGGCGCTGCCAGCAGATGTGAGGTAATGGCAAGAGCGACGGAGAGCCGAGGCCTCACATTCTATAGCATCACACTCGTTGGGTGGTATGGATCCTCCAGGCATTGGAAATCAATAGTCACATGACAGGGCAGGGGGTCAAAGGTCATGTGAATTAAGTGCTTTAAGCTCTTCAGCTGCATTGCCTTCGCCTTCCTGGCAACGATCAGCAGGACAGTGTTTCTTACAGGCCTTAAAGAGAAATAAGTATGCGCACGATAATGTCTAGGTGGAAATTAAAACTATTCAGGTCAACAACATATGGGCTGTTATTTATTTGTCCATGTACTTATTTATTTGTTTCCAATGCATTTGAGTCCAGTTGATTAGGTTGACATAGAAATGTAAATGATTATTTTTCTCATAAAAAGTAAAAATGTAGTGATTGGGCAGGACGCTTAACATTCTACTATGGACAGAAGAGATCCAAAACGAATGAAACAGAGGAATTCACCAGAAGCAACAGTGCTCCATTTCCTCATCCATAGCAGATCATAGGTAATCGTGCTAGGTGTGCCAAGCAGTGTAATTGAAGGCAGGCTGGTATATTATAAAATATTTCGCTTATTGGTTTGTGAAAGAGTTGTGCTTTACAAAATGCAGCACACTGCTACGTTGAGATAATGAGTAGTTATCAGTCTACAGGGCTCCTGAGGTTTATGATGCCAAAAGGAACTCTCCCTGGGGGACAGAAAAATCCTACCATAAAATTACAATCAGGAATATTGGTGCAAGGGAAAAATGCACATTTTACATTCAAAACCCCCATGGGTAGCAAATGGCTCTGATTAACTGAAAATATGATGCCAGAAATTAAAAAAAGAATACAACACGTAAATAAGTTGATTTGTTTTGCTGTTAAAACTTTTTTGTAAAGGGGTCAAAACATGAGCTCACGCAAACACACAATGACTTTAGCTTTGGGCTTTGCTGTTCACTCCAGAGAAAGTCCATTTAATTACAAGGTGTTGTGCGTAGGCACACAGTGTACAGCACAGCCCAATCCCTCCCAGATCAAATGCATTAGCTCAGTGGCACAAGCTTGAACAGTGACCAAGAAGATTGTGTCAATATCATCCATTCTTCATTAAAGTGCACCAAACTCATGCACACATACACTTAGAATGGAACAGATTCTCTAGGGCAGCTTATCAACTATTGGGAGCATGTATTAGGGCTTAGCTATATTACTTTATTAGAGCTTAGCTTGGTTAATATCTTTAGTCAATTCCGATTTATATGGCTTGAGTGGTCAACGGTGATTCTACAAGCTCAGTGGGGATGCTTTGGAAAATGAATGTTATAGATCAACTAAATTACATGAAACATGGACCTCAGCGTACCTCTATGTCTTTATTACACAGTATTCCCCTGCCTTAAATCAAATCTTCATGGGACTTATGGCGATGAACATGCAGAACAGACCATACACTCTTCCTCAGAGTTACACTAATGAGACAACACATCAAGCGCAGCTATTGTTTAGTGTGCATTTCCCTTGTTAGGAGGGAATAGTTGAAGATTTTGTTTTCTCTTTTATTCTTTTTTCGCTTTCTTTTTTTTTTATAAAAGAAGTAATGTTACCTATTCACAGACTGATAATAGATTCTCTCAGCCTTCCAGGACAGAAGCTGAGCAGAGCAGCCTTCTGGCAGAGCAGGCTGCCAATTATTGCCTTCAAGACACAAAAATAATCATATTTATGTAATATTTAGGCCAAATCACGTTGTTTAATGATACAGCTTTCAGTGTCCTGAACACACGCACACACACGCACACGCACAGACACACACATACAGAGTGAGACACAGACACACATTCACTACTCGGGCTTGTGTATACCCGTGCCAGAGCACATTCTGCTGCTCCCAGTACCCACAATGCAACACAAGTCTCTAAAAATAACAGGGGAAGTGCTGCAAATGGGGTCCTAAGGAGAATCTCTCCAGTTACGACCCAAAAGCAGCACGTCAGTGGCCAGGGCAACGCTGAGTGAAAGGATGAAAAATGGAATGATCTGATTGCTCTCAAAAGCATGCAAGAAAGGAGGACCCAGCCACAAATGCTGGCCTGTGGGCAAAACCAGTTGCCGTGTTATTTTTAGGCTGTTCTGTGAGTCCATTGTTTCTACTGGAATACACAGCCTAATTATTGCACCTCAACATGTGTTTTGTGGAGATGCTCTCGAGGATAGTGCTTTTGGATATTTTTTTTTTGGTCTAAGTCCATCAAGAATGTAATTAAAAACAAGCTAGGTGGATATTCTTTTTTTTTCACAAACAACCTCAATATCCCCTCTCTTGAATCAACAGTGCTTTTGACTAATCATTTGTCTTCGCTCTCTTTCCTCCTGCTTATTTGTATTTATCTAATCTAAAATGCACATATCCGCTGCAGTCCGCTGAGCGCCTTCTCTTTCGGCTGGGAAATAATTAGCCTCAGGAGAAATAAAGGTGTGCTCACGCACAATGATCGTGTCAGGCTATCTCCAGCTCTCTGCTCATATGACTCCCCACCCTCACCTCCACCACCCAACCCACCTCTGCCTGTCGGTCTCTGCATACAACCCCTTTCTCTCTCTCTCTCTCTCTCTCTCTCTTTCTCTCTCTCTTTCTCTCTCTCTCTCTCTCTCTCTATCAGGCCAGTCTTCCACTATGAGCGCACTGCTGAAAAACTTTTAGAAGGGAGATCTGTCAATGGTTCGCCCATCATCAATCAAGCTGCCTGTCAAAGCAACACGTTCATTTCAATTTTCACCTCGCTGTCCGGCACTCAAGCCCTCGCTTCCCACTGCGCTGGCTCGGTCCGGGATATATAGATCTTTGTCTGGGGGGACTTGGGAGTGATGGAGCCCAGACCTAGCTGGCTGTCTGGGGCTGGTGCCACTGGGTCCGGGGTGAGCGGCTGGACCCCTGCCCTCTCCCTCTCTCTCTCTCTCTCTCTCTCTCTCTCTCTCCAGCCTCTACCTGTACGGGGCCTCCTGTCCCACCACACACTCCAGCTGCCCCATCACCATGTAACCCCACGCTGCACTGGAATGGAGTGGGGGGGCTGCTTTTCGTCAGACTCCCTCGGATTGCTGTTTGCTCTCAAAATAAATGCTTTTTGCACAGAAACAAAAATATAACTGGGCTCTAAACAAAACACTTCCCTTAACAAAATATATGATGGGTGATTGCTCAAAAATTCAAGTTCCCGCTACCCATCACACTGACACTAATTTCTTTGTGTGTGATGGTGAAGTGAAGACTGGATATTTAGAGTAATCCCCACCACATATATGACACTCACGCTGAACACGCAGACTTACCCAATGCTACACAAAGACTGTTTTATTAAGCTTATCTGAGTGCTGGGTAGATTCTGGAGGCTAACACTGCCACTTTGCTGTACCAATCCTTGACAGGTTCTGTAGACTGCTGAACAAAGGTGAGCTTAGGTGAGGACCTAAAGAGACAATATAAAAAGATGTAATATAGTCAGGGGTCAGCCTTAGCTAAACACACAGTCATGGAGACACAAACTTACCCCATGTTTGGTATGTGTATATTGACATAAATATTCAAGTGAGTCTACATTCTTAAAAACAAACATACACATCCACGAACAAAGTCATCAGTGTGTCAACAATTATGCAAGTAAGCAGTGAAATCTGACACAGGCTGTGAGGCGTACGCGCACACACACACACACACACACAAACACACACAGATGTAAACACAAACGCTACAAATAAATCATTTCACTTCGCGGAAAGATTAATCCGAGTTTATGGTTGTGTGGCCTGACATTCTAAGACAAGCATATCCCACACATGAAACCCTAGTCCAGTGCACATGACTACCCCACAAAATGAATGAACAGGCAAAGACACACACACACACACACACACACTCTCTCTCTCTTTCACACACACACACACTCTCTCTCTGTCTCTCTCTCTCACACACACACACACACACACAAATATGTAATCCATGTAGGTTATATATGAATACATACAGAGGGAGTGTAGAGCTGAGCTGTTTTCTTAATGTCAGACGCATTTAGAGCTTTGTGAGCGTGTTGATACTAGGTACAGAAAGCCAATCCAACCTGAGGCTGTTGAAAAACGTGTGATGGGGGAAATGTTGCAGACAGGCTGCGCCAGGAGAAACCCAAGAGGGAGGCAGAGGGAGGCCGACTCTGAGCTCCAACTTCTGCTCCAGCTCTGCTCCTCCTGCCACCCAAATCTCCTCCTGCTCCTCCTCAAGCTTGACGGAATTATGCTGTCTGTGAACCTCGTCCTTTCGCCTGGCCCTGTTCAGAGACAGACATTATACACGTGTTTATACACACACACACACACACACACACACACACAAACACACTCACAAAATTCACTGATTAATATATGGTGTGTGTATCACTAAACTGTACTGTTGTGTTTATTTCTTATTATAAAAAGGCTTCATCATAATGTAATGCCAAAGAAGAGACTGATGTTTTTTTTAGCTGCATGTGTAAAGGTTTGTTTACATGGCTATAGACACTACCCGTACACACAGTCATTCAGATACCTATATTTTGTATTTGGAGCATTGAATACGTGTTCATCTTTTGTCACATTCCAACTTCGACATGACGCCCATTGCTGCTGTGGTAAAACAAATAGTGGTGTGAGTGAGTTCTGAGGATGAGAGGGTGGAGAGAGAAATGAAAAAAAGGAGAGAGTGACTCAATCCCCTGCCAACCTTCTCAAGCTCTTTTAAAGCAAACTCAGCAGTCAGTAGTTTATAATTCATAATTCATATCTTTGTATAGGGTGTGCAACGGCCATAACTCGAAAATATTTCAAATGAAAAAACATAAAGGAATTCATGGCTGTGGATTTTGTGGTATTCTCAAAGTAGCTACATCTATAATCAGAAATATATTATTTATTAAGGGACATGACCAGCTATATTTTATTCAGCAGAAAAATAGAATTCCTGCAGGTTAGCAGAGTAAGTCTTGTGTGAGGAACGCATATGGCCTCTATCCTTTTGAATTTAAAAGGAACAGTCCAAAGACAAGCTTTGCAGGGAGACAAGCATTTCCTCTACCAGATAAGAGTACAATGTGGAGGGGGTGGGAGGTAGGAGGACGAGTCTGGGAGAGACAGAGATCTGTACTGTATACTGTCTGTTTATGGCATAGCATGCACGCAGATAGAGGAAGGGGAAAAAAAAAAACAACAACACTTTGACCCACAAACACAAACACTTTTCAAAGAGACAGAGGGCCCACTTGCTCCTTCTCCCGCCCCCCCTTGGAAAAAAAAAGCCATTTTTCCCCTGGTCAAGGGCATCCATTTCATTATAAAGGTAGTTCCGCCAAAACAAATATTATTTTTGAATCTTTCATTATCTTTCTCTCTGGAAATGGGCTAAAACAGCATGTGTTGGTATTAGATGCCGCAGAGCCAGCTGTCGAGGCTGGCTGCACAGAGACTCAATGTCAGCAGTTCAAAGCGAGCCGGGCTGAAGGGGAGGAAACCGGATAGGTCAGTAGAGCCCACTTTGGAGCCTGAAAGGACATGGCTATCTTTTTTAAAAATCATATTCTTCTCACATTTTTGGGGCACGGCGCTGGAGCTGCCACCACACAGAGCCGCTGCTGGGAGGCCATGCTGGAGGGGGCACAGAGGCCACGGCGAGGTGATCATCAAAGGCAAACACAAAGCCAGGAACATGATAATCATCTCTCCAGCCTGCTGCAGCTGGATGAACCTGCTACATAATCATAATTAAAACCAAACCACAACATTCAGTCAACATGTACAGCAACAACACAAACAACATCCTTGTAACGACAATGGTAAGTGCAATGACCTGAATAATAATAACAACAACAACAACAACAACAACAATAATAATAATAATAATAATAATAATAATAATAGAAACATATTGATAGAAATGATAGGGGTGGGATGAGGACAATGTTATATCAACTCTTGTTAAGGACACGGTGGTGAAATGGACTGTTCCCAGGTCTGCTGGGTCAAGTAGGTTAATGAATGTTCAATGGAACTCTCTGCAAGACGGTCATGCTCCTCCAAGGCTTCCTTATTACCAGAGCCCAAGAGCAAGGGGAGTTTGTCTGCGTCTCCGATGATATATGAAGTCACTCTCAATATCACTGACTTTAACGACACGTAATGGAGAGGAGCAAATTGCTCAATTTGAGCAAAAATGTTGAGGTGCTTTACTCATTTTACACACTCATATGCACACACAGACACACGGGCACACACACACACACACACACACACACACACACACTCGTCTATGTAATGCAGACTAAAATATTGCCCTTATTTTTTTTGGACATAGCCTTTTTTTCCGTGATGCTAGACAGACTGTGTTTTACAGCAGAGAGAAACTGCCATCAATCTTTGCTGTCAGACTTTTGGATGATCAAGTGTATAAATTATGGCAATTACAACTTCCACCCTCAAGTTATCGCTATGGCTTCTTCAAAGAGGGACATCCTCAACAGTGCATTCTCAAGCCAAACCTTGCAAAGCCTAGATAAGAGGGTTTACATAGCAGCCAACAGAAACAGAAAGAAAAGACGAAAAGAATAAAATGGAAGATGAGATACTCATAGTGACACCAGATAGTGGAATATATATCTCTCTCTCGCTCCCTCTGTTTCTCCCTCTCTTTTAAATAGAACCCCTTGAGGTTCTGGAGTCACAGCACCTTTCATTAGTGCTGGCTGCAGCCTGCTGTCTGGGCATCATTAGCAATCTCAGAAATCACTGGCAGTGGATGGGTCATTCTTCATCTACCTGTCTGGCTGCCCGGCGCCTTCCCCCACCCAGCCCTGCCTGTATATATACATACAAATGTCCGCTTCGCGTGGAGACGTAGAGGTGCGCACGTGTGAGTGGGGAGCGGAGCCAATAACAGGGCCCCTTTCTCACTGTAAGCCTCGTTTACCAAAAGCAGGAGGGGAAAAAGGAATTTCAATCACATGGCGCAATTGTGAAACTGTACAAACCACTGTCTGTTTTTTTTTTGTAAATATTTAGCACGACATGAGGCTCTCGATGTGTGTGTGCGAGTGTGTGTGTGTGTGTGTGTTTGTTTGCATGCATTTCCTCTAAACTGCACTGCCCTCTATTGGAAATCACACAGCACATGAGAAGATTCAGTGGAGGAGACAGCAGCAGCCCCAGCCCTCTGCAGTGTTCTGGGATATCAAACGCTTCCCCGCACTGTGCAGTACACCCCGTCTGCTTTCATGTGGATCACTTGTATAAAATGGGTCAATGGAAATGAGAAAGTTTGGACTCAGATAAAAAAAAAAATGAATCCACCTATATATTTTCCCATGCTGTCACTTATTCACTTTGCACAGCAAATTGTATGTGTGTCAGTTCCTTTGCCAACATGTGAACATGTATACTTAACACACATCACATGCTAACCATAACGTAACAGCCATCACATGATTATTGTGTCTGCTGTATGACTTAAATATATTGTAGGTTTTGTTTCGTTCATTTGCTTCCACTGTCGGTAACTGACTGTGGCCTGAGCAAGTCCTTGGCTGAAGCAATGGTAAAGTAATACCAACATTTTTCTTCACCTCTTATTATCTCATTAAGTTTCTCCTCAAATATTTGTGTTACATTTCTTAGTGTTGGTGAAGTTTAATTTGTAATTTCCTGCACTTGGATTTTATTTGAATGGCTTCAGAATAGCAGTGTTTGTTATGTATAAACACACGTCTTTGCCAATCATGTGGTAACATAATCTGCAACTCTGTGGTCCTGAATAGACAAAACCCATAAACCACTAGGAACATAAACAACACTTAAAGAGTGTCCAATCAGGAGTCCATGCACATGCATTTGCTTTGCACACAGACAAAATATCCACAACCTGGAGTGACTTTGCAGCATTCAAAATCAAACTCAGATGTTTTAAATTGCGTATTGTTTTTTCTAGTCTGGATTTTAAAAAACGCGTTGCAATAGTAATGTAGGAAATGTGTCTCTGTCATCACACAACAGCACCAGCACTGAGCACTGATATAGTCATTATTTACTTACTTGTAATGTGTAGCAACATGGAAATATGTGACAGCAACTGCATAGACCAGGGCATTTTATAGAAATTACAATTTTAATAGTTTGCTTTCTGGTTGTATTCATGTTCTCATTTCACTTGGTTGGAATGCACAGTAGTCCTGGACTGGGGCCTGTCCTTCAACAAAACAGATGCTTCCTTAAAGAGTAGGGCACATTAGGACGTGATGCCCCTGGTCTACGTCCATCTGCCTCCGTCTCTCCCTCCTCCCCCCTGCCTCCACCCCTCCCCCTCCTAACTCACCAACACACCCAATACAGCCATAAAACCACATCCATAGACATTAAAAATAGAACACATCTGAAGCTAGAACAAAGCACAGGGGAGGAGGAGGCAGAGTAATACAATAAAACAATACCAAATGCTTCATTTAACCTCGAGTAAAATATTAGTCATTGGACATAACACCAAACTGGCATTTTTCCTCTCAAAAGTTAATTCTCTAAGACTGAAATCCTGGTGTTACATACTGCAGCTTGACCTGACAGACATCCCAGAAATGTGTGACAACTGGAATGACACCAGGATGAGTGGAGATGTAATAAAAGCACGATACTATAAATAAAACATAGCGACAGATATATACCAGAAATATGATTGATTTGAATACAAATGACAAATATTTATAATGATACAAATGTTTCTAATGTGGCTTTAGTAACTGTGGCCTTGTTTCTTTTGACAGATATGTAAATAAAATAATCACTCTGCTGTTGAAGGTAGGCTACTTGCTCTTGTGGCAGCAGGGCCTATTGAGGGCTTTTGAAGCCCTCCCTGGCTGTTCGGACTGCTGGTGGTTGGACACTAATGGTGGGGGAGTGAGTGCTCAGTGGAGCTGGGTGGGGGGTGGGACGGGTGTTCTGGCCTCACTCTCACGAGTCACTGGACTGCCAGCATCCTTTGTCTCCACACCATGACCATTCAACAGGGGGGCCAGAGGCAGACTGATCCGAATCAGGAAGTCATGAAACATGAGGCTGACCTCAGAATGAGACAGAGGGAGGGAGAGAGAAAGAAAGAGAGAGAGAGGGAGAGAGAGAGAGAGAGAGAGAGGACAGCAATGAAGAAGAGAGGTTTTAGAGGGGATGGCTTGCTTATTTGTGCCTGCCTGGTAGAAAAACAATGACATAAGCTTTGACACTGTATACAATTCCATGTTGAGGCTTTTAGCAATATCAAGGTTGGTGTGAACATTTATATGGTTAAGACAACAATAGCTAAACGTGTTTCTGTTGTAAGAATCTAATAGGATGTTTAAACTAATAATGACGAAAACCAAATATTGATGGCAATCAAGAATGAACCCCAAAGCTGGTAGATTGACTTCTGAGCCCCTGCATTGCCCAATCCCATTTGCTTTAATGAGCACATTATCTGCAGTATCCCCCTATATTAGACAAGCTGAAGACATAAATGATTTACAAAAATGGCAAGGTACCCAGTTTCCGTCCATATACGTACCTCCAAACTCAATTATTGTTATTAATACTCCAGTCATTGTCAGCCCTGACAGCATCCGAGCTGCACACTCCTTGTGAAATCTAATTTATCTGATGCTCAAATCCATCATTTTCAGAGACCTGGCTTCAAATGCTATATAAAACGTCCAGACTCCACAGATTTGTCTCTCTGACAAAGAAAAAGAGACACGAAGGTGCATTCCAATCGATGGTGGAATCCCACGGACTCCGGCACCAGCTGAATATTTTCTCCAACTTTGCATTTTTACTCTTCTTGGTAAGAGGCCCACATGGGAGAGAGCTTGTTTTCACTCGCCGGCTCATCAATACCTAAATCCTAGTGAACAAGTGACACCGAGAAGCTGTAATCAATAGCTCCCCCTGCATTTTTCCCCTCCTTCTGGTCAAATGCTTCAGCAAAACTGACAGGCCTGACACTTGGAACATGATGCAAAATCTTTATCAACAGCCCATTGAGATGACTGGTGAAAAACAAGACACAGTCATTAATGGCCAAGGCAAACAGAGAATAAACTAGGTCCTCGCCAAGGCATTTGTCAGGTGGAAGAGAGATGCTGGGGTAAACTTCTCCCTTGATATTGATTCGCTTTGAGCCACAGTTAGCAAAAACTTGGTCAATATAGCACCGTGGTGAATTGTGTGTGTCAGTGAGGGGAAAAGAAAAAACTACATCAGTTTTGATGCCTTAAAGGGTTCACTGTAACCTACTACTGTGTGATGCTCTCCATCTTCATAAAATATTCTCAGTGTTTCATTGTAATATATTTACAGTTTTTTACAGAGTCTTCAAAAAATGCTTTTATTTTCTGTGTCTTGTGCTAATGCATTACAAATCCATTCTATTGTTTACAGGTGAAGCACCAGGCTGCCCACTGCTCTGTCTTCCACTGTCAGAAGACTGCTGATCTGATGATGCCTAATTTGTAAAACGAGCCTCTGCATCTGTTTGCAGCTGGAGGCATCATGCTTTGCTTTCTCATACGGTTGAAGGTCATTGCATGAATTATGTGCATAGAGCAAACTAGTGGTGGAGAGCATACCTGTATTGTATTATAATACGCTCCTGTGGGACTCTTCAATCAAGGATTTTCAGTGGTGAAATATGTTAGTGTGGAGAGCCACAGAAATGTAATTTCACCAAGTAATTCTAAGTTCAAAAGGTTGATCTTGGCATTTGTAATAGAGACATAGCATTGAGTGACTGCTGTGGCTGATGGGGGTGACTTCAGATTCATATTTTTCTTTTTGCCACATACTTAATAAGACATACTGTAAAGGTAGGTATTCAGATGTGAA
>JAVQKI010467825.1:0-18747 GCA_036025975.1 Nematalosa erebi | reverse complement strand
CACAGGATTGTTTTAAGACAGTCTTTAATCTGTCTTTCATTCTTTAACAACAACAATCTGGTGTCCTCTATTCAAAAGGTTGACCAGATTCCCTCTTTTGTCCAAGGGAAAGTTCCCTGATGGTGGTGGTCTGTAACCTAAAAGCATTAGATATTTTATCGATATTGACAACAGAACTGGAAACATTCCCAGTTTTCATTTCAGAAATCTGGAGACCTCTCAGACAAAGGGATGCCATGGAGTGCAAACCTCCACTAGATGTGCATAGAGTACATACAGCCTACATACCCTATATGGTGTCACAGACTTACCCTTGTCCTCCATACTGCATTCATAGCATTCACTGCAGTGACCTCCTCCTCCTTTGCACTGGAAGTGATGGCAGATGGCTGAGGGCAGACAATGGCAAAGGCAAATCTCTCCCTCAGGTGGGCACCCCGCTGGCTCAGGCCAGTGTGAGGTTTGACTTATATTGAGCTAGACAGATAAGTGCACTTAGTGGAGACAGCACTGGGCAGAGAGAAAGAGAGAGCCAGAGAGAGAGAGAGAGAAATGGGAGTGAAGGAAAGGTCAGACTCTGGGTGTTTTTTGTGATTGGCCATTTTAGGATTATAAACTTTAAACAGACAGAGAAAGAAAGAGAGAGAGAATGCACATTTGAAGAGAGGGTGAGGTCCATCCAAAATTGCCTGAGCTTGCGTTGCATTACCCACATTGGTGATTTCATGTTACCAAAAGAACAGGAGGATGTATGCCCTAAGCACTGACTATGTGAACTGTAGATGAGCAGAAACAAAGGGCATGTCATTCTAACCAAAGGCCACAACTTCCTCCCCAGATCTCCCCAAACCTGGCTTTCATCCAAGATATTTCAACAAAGCATATCAGTTTACATACTTTCTTAGAACACATTCTTGACATATCAGTGTTAAGTCTGTGTCTAGTCTATTTGAAATTACAACAGCACGCAACAGCCTGATGTCACTTTTCTGAATTTCTGTTTTCTTAATGTTGGACAATAAATCACAGTTGAGCTGAACTGCACTTAGACTCCTCAGATCTGTCTTACTTTGTCACACGGGGCTGTATATTTGAGTGCACGTCGGGGGAGAATAATGGCTCGCATAAGTGGTCCTAGATAAGAGGGGACGCAGGGAGAGCCTCCTCTGCCATGGTAACTTATCACGCGTCCATGGGGAGGCCCGTGCCGGTCTGTTTCCCGTCAGGTTTCCGACATGGGGGCTTATCCCAACCCTACTGCCCCCTCCCATACCTCCCAACCCACACGTACTGCAAATAGCCATCTTTTGTATGAGGAGATTTTAAGTATTCTCTGGGTTTTCAGTGTGAACACCAGATATCATAATATCTGCTGGAGATAAGACTTTTAGTTCGATCACAGTACCAGTCAGACATCACAGAATAAAGACAGATGTGTTTTAAGGGTAACAGACAGATTTAATCAATGACAAGCAGAAACTGGCATGCGCTATTGTTTTGAAAAACAATCATATTCTGTCTGAAATCTAAGGGATAACCACTGTTGGCTCAGACCAGGAAAGCTTATTTGAGAATAGGCAACACCCTCTGATGGGTTTTGGCCCAAAGCTTGTCAGTCGCAATGTTGGAGCTTCAGTGAAACTGGTTAATCAAGGATTAATCCTTAATTGAATTATAGTCTTTGGATGAACACAGACTAATAGGGGACCAAACCCCTTTTCCATTTGGGTCTGCTTCTGTAAGGGAGAATTTACTCCAACTGCACTTTGGTCTTTTATCTAAGCACCTCAATATGTAATGTAATGTTCAATGCACTGATGCTCTGATCTAAGCAGAGGGGGAAAATACCCAAGCAACTCAGACTGAGCCAATCACAATGAATAATTAATGGATGCAGTCAGAAGCAAAATTGCTGGGTATTTAGATATAACCCTTAAATAAAATTTAAGACTGCTTGCCATCTGGTGAGGAGACTACTCCCATTCCATAGTCCTAATGGTTCTATCCTACACAGCTGCCGCCCACACCCTTGGGATTATGGAAATGCCAGGCTTCCACAGAACCCCCAAGGGCTCTTTGTGAGCTCATCTGTGTCTCCTCACCCTCAATTAAGCAGACATCACTGTCAAATGATACCCCATGATGGTCAACCGTATGCGTAATTGTGCCAGGTCTGGTTTGCGCTGGCCATATGTTTTATTTTCATTTCATTTGGTCCACGGTTAGCCACCAGTGCAGATAGAAGTGTGGTCTCTCTGTGATTCTAAATCTTGGCATTTGAAGGGCCAGTTAAGATTGTGTATTTTTTTCCCTACCTACAGCAGCAGTCACTTAGCCTTGGGCTAAAGGTTGTGACTTGACAAAGTAAAGAATTAGAGACATATTTTTAAATATTACAAATGTTGCAATCTATCAAGAGGCTTCTCGGGTGGCCTATTAACAACGAGTAAAGAAAATGTAATTTAACTGACGAAAATGATGTAAACTTATTTTGGATAATGTGAGGTTCAGTGTGGCGCAGCTGTCTTCAACATCCGTCCACCTGACGCCAAGTCTGAGATGGACATTTTGCCTTACCGTGTTTTTTTTTCAAGGCGGCGAGTGATTAATGGGCTTGAGTATTTGGGCTTTTCTCCTCCATCAACGGGCGAACAGCAGGCTAGTTGTCCCCTAGGGCCCGTAGCGCGAATGAAGTCCTCTGTTTACCTCAGGCGAAGGTTGATCCACGCGTCGCACTGGCACGCGCTCACTGGTCTCCATAGAGCCATCAGTCAGCACTGCCCGGAGGCGCATCTGTTCCCCACATCAGCAGGCGGGAGACCCCTGCGCACTTTATTGGTCTGGCGTCTATTCACGCTAGTACACAAAGAGTACCTTTTCAACGGCTTTAGGAGTCTATTCCGCACCCCGATATTCATTCATTAATCAAGGGGTGAGGGTGATGGTCCTTGCCTGGTTGTGGCTGTTTTACTCACGCTTAATAGAAAATTCGCTGCGACCACAACTTTCTGGGCATATTATCTCTGACAAAACTTAAAAGCTCTGGGTTTAAACGTCTCAGCATACTTTGTCCTCATTCAGCAAACCTCCAAAAATCAGAATATGAGACCTTCATTCCCTTGCTATATAGCCTAGATATAGCCTTTTTCATTCATTTAGGCCTTTTATGCTGTAGCCCATTTCTTTCACTGCTAAGTCAAGAGACAGACTACCATCTACTGGAAGAACTAAAAACAGCATCAGGCATGCATTCACTCACAAACAGAACAAAATTCACTTCACTTGCCATGCCAAAACGTTTTTGTTTGTTTTATTGTGCACATGTATATAACGGGTCATGTGAGGTACCGTAATCTTATGCCAAACAGAACCCCACAGGGCAGTAAAGTCATACAGCAGAAAAAAATGTAAAAAAAAAAAGAAAAAAGAAAAGAAAGCCTCTTAAAACGTTTTTTTTTTTAATCACAGTATCTACAGAACTCCACAGTAAAGCTTTTTGCTGCCACTCAGGCAAGGTACAAATCTCATCTGTTGGGGTGGTACAATGTAATGCAATGCAACATTTAAAAAAATAATGTAAATAAAGCAATGTAAATACAGAGTGAAGGGTGACCCTTCACATCAGCTTGTTTAGAAGAGCCTTCCAGTGGTATTTGTTCCTCAAGTGCTCCATTAGTTTGACTACACACACACACACACATACATAAGCACTCACAGAGCTCACTCGCATCTTTCCATCTCGCTCCCACACACTTGTGTGTAGTGTCGTCTCGAACGGTTAGTGGGCTGAATGTAGAGCTAACGCTCCCTTGCTTGCTGCCAAAATACTGTAGGTGTTGACAAAAATCATTCACTCTCAAACTTTTTTTCAGCAAAACCATTCTTACTCTCAGTGTTTTTAAAGTACACTTCCATGTCGTACGGCAACACATGCCCTACAAATTTAACCTGTTAAGAATTCTGTCAATAAACTAAAATGCCACACACACACA
Organism: Nematalosa erebi; assembly: GCA_036025975.1. Lineage (NCBI taxonomy): Eukaryota > Metazoa > Chordata > Actinopteri > Clupeiformes > Clupeidae > Nematalosa > Nematalosa erebi. Next base: position 14,755 of record JAVQKI010467825.1, on the reverse strand, counting down.
CACACACACACACACATCACACATAACCCAGAGAACATATGCATTCATCTATCAACTTGTCCAAGCAAACACTTCCTATAAACTGTTGCAGACTTTTTCTGTCCCTTTCTTCAAATGCAGCATTATTTTAATAGAGGAATTTGTTGTGAATCAATCAATAGTCCTGTTGTTTGACATTGTCAAGTGTGGTCGGATGGTATAAGAACAAAATAATTTGGTAGAACGTAGACCAAACAGTGAATAGTCAGCTGACGATAACTGATGGGCTCACACGAAAACAAAAGTGAAACAAAGTTGCACTTTGTAGCGTAAGTTGCGGTTTTATGAATTCAGGCTACGTTCAGGCTCTCGTTCTCATTGCAACCCACAGCTCTCAGCAATGTCAAACAACAGGACTATGGATGATTCATAATGGATTTCTCCTTTAATGCATTTTCAACACACACTGGAAGCTAGCTACCACACACGCCCAAAAACTAATTTTTCTACTGCCGTCTCCTTTTGAGAGGCACAGTCTGAAAACACAGCACTCCAAATTCATCTGGCTTGATCTCATAAACTTAATCAGGTGAATGAATCTTAAAAAACAAACAAATGCGTAGTCAATGTGCAGACTACCTCTCCTAAAAACACATAAAATGATTAAGAAAGAAAGAAAGAAAGAAAGAAAGAAAGAAAGAAAGAGAGAGAGAGAATTGCACAGCACTGAACGCCAACACATACGCTCTGCACTGGAATCAAAAGTGCCTTGTCAGTGTGTGACTAATAGACGATGAGAAGGAATGAAGGAAATGCTTCAGTTCTGCCACTCTTTTGGTCGCACCGAGAGGCGTGTACGCTTTAGTTCCAGTCCTTGTCTTCTTATGACTCGCAACATAAAAGGTGTGAGAATCAGATCTGTGACGGGTTGGGTAGGTTGACTTGGGGGGTTAGCAGAGCTTGCTGAGGATGTGGTGGAATTGTCATGGTAGTGGAGGACAGAGGGAGAACACGCAAGGTGAACTTGCTCTCAGCTTGCCTGATTTGCCTGTAGTGTAAAGTCTTTTCGGTGTATTGAGTGTATGTGGGTACTGCATATGTGTTGACAGTGTGTGCGTGTGTGTGTGTGTGTGTGTGTGTGTGTGTGTGTGTGTGTGTGTGTGTGTTTGTGTGTTAGACTAAGATAACATGGAGTGCTGTTGATCGTCTTCACCACCAGGTGGCTCGGGGCCGTAGCAGCTTGAGTCCCCCCCCTCCCTTCAGAGACTGAGGCCGGAGCTGAGGCAGGGGCAAAGCAGAGTTTGGGGTTGGGCAAATAGGGGAACTATTGGGCCCAGCAGTTTGTCTCCTCCAGAACCATCCACACCCATCACCCAGAGTTCCAGTTCGTCGCCTGGGGGACAGGCGCAAGGGGTCCAGAGAAAGAGAGGGCGTGAGGAGCAGGGTGGGCCGCTGGCAAGGAGGGTGGCACTACGCCAGAGAAAGAGCAGGGGGTTGGCGAGAGGAGTGGCACTAAGCTAGGGACCGCTGCCTCGGCTTTATTCTGGGATACAGCTGTGAAAGGAAGCGGGAGGGAGGAAGAGAAATAAGAGATTAGACAGGAAAAAACGTTATCTAAATCCCAATGTCCTCCCTACATTCATACTACCCCCCCACCACCACCACCACCCTGCTCAAGATTTGTGTGTGTGTGTGTGTGTGTGTGTGTGTGTGTGTGTGTTCATTTGTGTCTGTGTCTGTGTCTGTGTGCGTGTGCATGCGTATATGTTCAAGGCCAAAAGATGGATTAAGTTCTGTGTGTGTGTATTTGTATGACTGAGAGCGTGAGTGCTCACCCCGAGCAAGTTGCGAGGCACGTAACCCTCTTTGTCGTTGAGGCGCGCCCACCACCAGTCCGTCTCGTTGTCGTCCTTGCGCCGCAGGATGGTGATGGCGTCGCCCTCGTGGAAGGAGAGCTCATCGCTGCTCTGTGCCTCATACTCCCAGAGCCCGTAAACCGTGCCCTTGTTCATCACGCCAAGCTTCTCCTGCACGCCTGTAGACAGACAAACAGACAAACAAACAAACAAACACACAAACACACGTTTGAGAAAATTTACTTTTAAAATGTGAATATCTATTCAGCAACCGACAGATAAATGGTCAATACACCAACGGCTCAACAATAAATTATTATTTTCCGTCTGAACTCTATTAGGCACCTCCATATTTCATCAGCATTTAACTGGCCACTAGTAAACTTTACTTACTGAATCAGAGTCATATTATAATTTAATGAGAAAGCGGAATAAAGAAAATAAATACACTCCAGTGTGTAGCCCTCCCTCATGTATTAACCTCATAGATGAAGAAATTTAGCTCCGTATATTACGGTAGAGCCAGAGAAAGTAAAAGTGGAGCGAGAGGCACAAACGTTCGTTAAGATCCAGGTTCTATTTTCGCAAAGGGGAGGAGTGAAAATCCTCCTTTATGCAGACCAGAGTCGAGCCCTCATACACGGATACAGAAGTTCAATGAAAAGTTTATATCAGAGAGGGTAAAAGCGGAGCGAGAGGCGCAAACGTTCATTAAGTTCCATGTTCTATTTTCGCAAGGGGGAGGGGGGGGATCCCCCTTTATGCAGACCTAAATCAAGCCCTCATAGGCTGATACAAAAGATCAGTGAAAAGTTTATATTGTGACGTACTTACTTATGCAGACCGGAACTATTCACGTTCGCTCCCACTATAATGTATTATGTTGCTCTATCTTGGTCAGTATTCAATAATCTTTGTTTATATTGTGACACTCCCACTTACGCAGAACTATTCACGTTTGCTCCAATTGAAACTAATTATGTTGCGATGCATACATAATGTGTTATGTTGGTCAGTATTAAATGATCTTTGGTATAGCTAAACCCACAGCAGTGATGCTAGCATACCATAGAAGAAGTGGAAGCTATGGATGTGGCCTTGCTAGATTAATTACAGTATTACTAACATAAGACCCTATTGGAGAGTCTAGCGTACCATAGAGGAAATGGGAGCACTGGATGTAGCCTTGGTAGGTTAATTACAGTATTACTAACAGAAGACCCTAGTGGCGAGGCTAACGTACCATAGAGGAACTGGGAGCACTGGATGTAGCCTTCCTCCATCTCCTCACACTTGTCTGCTGCTGTCTCAACATCACTGATGGTGGTGGCAAAGATGGCTGCCCCCGACTCAACCAGCAGCTTGCATAGGTGGACACTGTTACACGAGGCAGCGCAGTGCAGCGGCGTCCTGGTCACATGACACAAAACAAGCGATGAGCACATATTCGTTGTATGTTGCAAGCACATTACAAAATACATGCAACTTAATGGACGATGAAGTTATTGTGAAATAGTGAACTCGTCACTGAATTGTTAACAATAATTTTGCTTGATGCTTTGACGCTTCCCATGGCAGGGAAAAAAAGGACACAGTGGAGGAAGTCAGTGATGTCTCACCAGCCATCGCTGTCCGCTGCATTGACATTAACCCCGAAGTCCAGCAGGAACTTGACTATATGGTGGTGTCCAGCACAAACGGCGTTGTGTAGCGGCGTGATTCCCTCGTCGTTAGGCTTGCTTGGGTTCTCCACCTTGGAGTTAAAGAACCAAAAAGGGCACAGTCAGAGAGAGCAAAGCTGGAACTTGAGGGAGTAATGTATGAGAAATTAGGTCTCAATAATCCATATGCACCCAGCAGTCTTGATGGCTTAAATCAGTTATCCACACCATTACAACAGACTGCACAGAGAGGATCAATATCTTCATCTTTTGGAGATGAATCTCCTTGGTAGTGTGGGCTCTAAAGGCCAGACTTCACTGAGAGTATTTTATTCCACCAAATCTCCACAGCATACATACTCTGCTGACCATATATAGCCATATCCATGGACCACAATGGAAGCTTATCCCTGTAGCTGGCAAATGCAAGGCAAACTCTGTACTTCAGTTTTACTTTTAGTGTAGCTTGGTCACAAATTAGCTGTGGCTTCTGTTTCATGAGTTCAGTTATTTGTTGTGTTTAGGTGTGTTTAGTAGAGAGACTGAACGAGTGAGTGAGCCAGTAAGTGAATGAATGAGTGACTGAGCAATACCTCATAAATTATTCTCTGGACCAGGTCAAACTCTCCCTCTAGCGAGGCGTCCAGAAGCAGGGCAAGGGGATGGAACTTGACCCGTTGGCCCAGCCCCGTCCGCTCAGAGTTGGGCTTCTTCAGGTTACTGCGCTTCTCCTGGACACACCCAGAGAAAGAGAAGGGATTGATGTTAACTACTGTGATCAACGAGGAGAAATAGCAAAAGAAAGCTTGCCAAAGATCCAAGACCAATGTTATATATTTCAGATTTTAATAATAATGTGGAATGAATAGTCTGAACGGTAGTGCACGTGAGGTTCTGGGATCACTCAATGTTCACACGAGTAGGAAAAAAAGAGTGAATTGGAGTTGTATTTGGTGAACACATGAATATGTGTGTGTGTGTGTGTGTGTGTGTGTGTGTGTGTGTGCGCCTCTGTGTCTGACAATTCTGCAGTTCAAGACTGAATGTGTGAGTGTCGTGTTGTGTATGTGTGGTCAGACAAACTGCTGAACAAACACTGACCGTGGTTGCGGAGGGGGAGGTGGCAGCCTCCTCTGGCGAGCTGGCCTCCACCACGGGACTGGGCAGGGTTGTGGTGGTGGTGGTGGTGGGCACCTGGGTGTTGTTATTAGTATTGTCCTCCTCCGACGGCGCCGGCACCAGCTGTACCTGGACTTCACCAGTAGGGGGCGGCACTGTCCCCACCGCAGGCTGGTTGTCGTTCGCATCTCCTTGTGGCACCGTTGGCGCCGCTGGCGTCACAGTTATCGTCTCAACCGCCATCCCCTCAGTGACTGCAACAGCCATTCCGCCGCCAGCGGGCACTTCAGATGGAGGGTTCCCGTTGTCTGCATCGCCCTGGCCTATCCCCGCTGCTCCAACGGCGCCAGGCTGGTAGAATGGCGTAACTCCTGGTGGGGTGGGTCCGACTCCGACTCCGACCCCGACGCCCCCGGCTTCCATGCCACCAGCGAGCGTGTTGAAGCGCTGGTAGAGAAGCTTCTGGATGTTGGGCCCGCTGGGACCCTCAGGCTCGGTGATGGAACTGCGCTTCTTAAGCGGCCGCGGCGCGTTGGCCAGCTTCTTCCGCAGCGCCTCCAGCTCAACGTCGCTCTGGTAGCGCAGCGGCGAGTGCACCATGGGCGTCAGCTTGGTGGGGCTCAGCGGGCGAGGGATGTGGTCCACGCTGGGCGGAGGGCACGGCGGGAGGTCCAGGGGAGGGAACTCGACCGGTTCACCGAACACGCCGAAGCCATCAGGCATGTCCTCGCCAGGACCGCCCAGGAGCCCAGGGAAGTGACCCGAGGCTGGGTGGAAGGGGAGAGGAGAGGGAGGAGTGGAGCTGGGGGGAAGGACAGGCTTCCCATAAACTGGAGAGGGGGAGGGGGAGGAAGAGGAGAAGGGAGGAAGGGTTAGTACATAGATGACACTGAGATAATCCCATCCCTATCACTATAACTATTAACTGAGAATGACTGTAGCTGGTGAAACACTATAAAGTAGTGTGGCAAAATCATTACAATTAGGTGTTCAGATTGATACTGATTCGGAAATCTATTCATCTGTATGTGTATCTACAATGTTCCTCAGTAAAAGGTAATTAACCATGCAATGTGTAATGTGCTGAATTAAACAAACCAAATTCAATGTGCTGAATTACACAAACTTTCTATATGTTTGTTCATACTTACACAAAACACTACAGCTAAAATAATCAAAGGGGTTTCAAAACCTCTTGCCAAAGAAGTGTGAGGACATGTGAAAACTAGCCCACTGGCTAAGACTAGAACATATATGTAAGCCTGTGTATATAGCCATGTCTGAAGGGCTCCCCCTGCTGGTTACCTGCTCTGACTGCAGGCTTGTTGTTAAAGGGGTAGTTTTTGGGTCCAGCCTGCTGTAAGTACATGTGGTAGATGGAGCTGGAGTGCATGGTGGCAGGACCCTTGCGCGGCGACTGAGGCCTGGAGCCCTTGTCCGGAATGAATGGGCGCACAGCCACAGCCAGCGGCGGGTCGGTCCGGTCAGGTCCGGGTGGGAAGAGCGGCGAGCTGGGCTGGAAAGTGGGACTGGGCGGCACGGAGATGCGCTGTTGGATCTGCTGTGAGGATGAGCCCTGTGGCGTGGGGCCCGAGCGCGGCCAAGCAGGCGGGGGCAGCGGTGGAAGTGGGCCACCGGAGCTGGGCGAGGCACTAGGACCGGGCCGGGCGATGGCGGGTGGCGGTGGAGGAGGAGGGACGTCCTTGCGGAGCTCCAGGGAGCTGGTGGAGCCTGAGTTAGAGGAGGAGGAGAGGGCGCTTGTGACGCTTGTGACGCTTGCAGCGCTGCTGCTGGGGTGGTGGCTGGTATGGGCACCATATGGAGGGGGCTGGGGCTTGGGGATGGGGGGAGCTGGCTTGTTGCCGTCCTGAGCCTGGAGAGAAAAAATACACATCAAATGGCAGATGTGTTGGAGGAACAGTCACATCATCGACTGACCATGAGGTGTCTCGGGTTCAATTTCTTTCTTTTCCTTTTTTTTTCTAAGATCTAGTTTATTTAACTAAAGACAGAGAGAGAGAGAGAGAGAGAGAGGGAGGGAGGGAGGGAGAGAGAGAGAGAGAGAGAGAGAGAGAGAGAGAGGAGAGCTCTACCTTGTCAGCAGGAGTGGTGGTGGGGGAGGGTGTCTTGCCAGGCACATCTGCTCCAGACTCCTTCCAGTCAGGGGGTTTGAGGGAGGTGCTGCCTTTCCCAATGGTGGGCCACCCAGCATCATTGGCTGAGGAGAGGAGGGGAGGGGCAACAATGAGAAATGCATTCTGGGAGCAGCATCCTCAGCACAGACGCTTTAAGATGTGGCTATGATGAAATGGAGAAACTAGACTACTCAACAGTGTCCAGGATGTCTCAGTCGAGCAAAACCTCTCACGGTGCACACAAACTAGCAACATTTTTTTTTAGGGCAGAGTACTGAACCAGAGTGCTAGCTAAATCTGGCTCCAGATTTGACAGGCTCTGAGACAAGATGAGGCCCAATCAATAAGGCTGCCGTGATTCAGGCAAACAAATACACCTATAACACCTAAATTGCAAACGCCTACATTCGTCCACTAGGCGGTGTTGTATCAATTTATTAAAGCAATGGTCCGGAGTCAATCAAGCCATAGCCCTGTTGCTGGGGGTTGCAGAGCGCTGATCAGGAGCAAATGTTCTTATTTTTATTCCTACCAACGGCACTTTGCAACCTAATGCAACAGGTCTATGAGTTGACCGACTCTGAACTATAATTTAAAGACACACATTTGAGAGAAAAGGAATAAATAAGAAAGCCAATCAGAAACGGCAGAAGATTTTTGTCCCTTTTACACACACTGTATCTGAATTATCTGCATAGAAATACTCAAGTTAAAATCACCTAATAAGCCTTTTTGTAAAACGCACTCCCACTGGAGCCATATGACTAATATTCAGCTTCAGTTGGTTTAGCCACATCCAATTCAATACTGCTTCAGTACAATTAGCTAACAGATTAGCATAAGATACATAGACAATGGCTAAATTCCAATGCCCTCCTCCAAGCCCTATGCCCTGAGCCCTTAAAGACTTAAGTTACTTGAACTGATTTCATGATTGGTTGATTTATGGCAGTTAAAGGAGAAATCCGGTGTTTTTTAAGTCACTGAGTTTATAGCAAACCAGCAGATTATGTTAACTGAAAGGGGCACAGGAAAATGAAACTGAAAGTGAGTTTCTGTGCCCCATTCACTTAGTGTTAGACGCCAGTTCACTATTCAGTCTTTGCTGGATCAAATTTTCTTGTTCTTTTTCCCTACTGACAGGTCTTGGTAACCTCAAACAACAGGGCGAGGGATTAATTCACACCAGATTGCTCCTTTAAGTCTTTGAGGATTCAGGGGCTAGGTAAACTCAGCCAGTGAAAATCTTGATTAAACACCAATAGCCTTATCTCTGGACAGTGTACTCTTGTGTCTGTGATGGTTGAGATTTGTGTTAACATGTTTAGTGAGCTAGCGTTACCTCTAATGATGTTACTGGCTGACTGGTGTTAGCATCTCATGGGTATGTTATGACAGTGCTGTGCTGTATGATCTGGTGGAGTATTGGCTCAAATTTACATTTGCGTACAGAGATAAATTTGACTGATGTGCGATCAGGGACAGACGTCAGGGCCCAGTGAACCTTATCAGAGTATAGTTCCTCAGACTGCAAGCGAACATATGCATGCTTGTGCGTGGACTTGGACACACACACACACACACACACACACACTCTGCGTTCCCTTGGCATTCACACATTCCCACACGTTCAAAACACAGGATCAGCAGTTTGCTAAATTTGACTATCTAACCTTGCATCTATTGAGCAAAACAAAAAAGTTATCATCACCAATGCCACTGCTCTGGCAGTGATGCATCCCTGTGAGCAGACTGCACTCCCCAGTCCTTTTATTTGTAACTGAATATAATGGAAAATTTTGCTTTGGTTGGCCGCATTTCTACGCCAAGGCCAAAGTCCAGTTGTGTGTGTTTTTGTCTCTTTTTTTTTTTTTTGGTCCAATCTGGATGGAAATCTGTGCCCTTCCTGTGGCTGTGGTCCAGTCTGGTCCAGAGGGATTACAGTAATAACCACAACAACAGAGCCATCAGGGAACATTCCAGAACTCACGCTCACCCCAGCTGCCTCAACATGGACAAGATGGCTGACATCCCCCCCTGCCCCCAGCGATACACATTACCCTACCACAGCCAAATAACTGCACAATATTGTTCTGAACTTTGCAGATGAATCCAGGAAATCGCAATTAGCCAGATGCACAGTAATGGGATAAACAGGATGAATGCATTCAGTGTGGCTGGGACAGAGCAATGTTTCCCACTCATTGCCTTGAATGTGGTGGCCAAGTCAAGTCTATTTTGCGTAAAATCCCAAGGGGGTGGGGGGTGGGGGGCAGAGTCACAATTTAACTGGCAGGCAGTCCATAGTCTAATGCATGGACCATTAATAATTGTCACTGCAGGGCATAAATACTGTATAATATATCTGCACTGAACTTAACTTCATCAATTATATTAAAGCCCAGAGATCTCAATACAGCTCCAACTCCCTATGGACCTTAATGTCCTCATTCAAAGAACTTACTAAACATCAAACAACCACATAAAAAAACTTTTCTTTTTCCCCTCTTTGTAAGAACCAGTAAAATCTCCTATGTACACGTCAGCTATCTGTGTAGTCCTGCTTGGATCCTGCACCCTACACTGGATAAGGTTCAGAGGGGAATGGTGGGTGGAGATGGTGGGTGGAGGATCTCTCCGCCCGAATCTCCGGGACAACCTTCTGACTCACGAGAGGCTCCATCCGGCCCCGCCATGCAGGAGGAGGAAGAGGAAGAGGAGGAAGAGGAGAAGGAGGAGGAGGCAGGGGCCCCGGGGCCAACCGGCCGGGGTTCTGGAGGGGTCGGCTGGACCGGGTCCACTATGATGTCTAAATCAGACACCTTCCAGGGGCCGGGCGGCTTTCTCACACCGTCTAAGTACCCCAACAAACAAAACAAACAAAAAAAATTCCCAAGCCCACCACCCCACAAAAGAGAGAGACACGCATACAAGGACATCCCCAAAGAAAAGCACAAAACCACAGCACAGGGAGAGGGGAAGAAATACATGAGAAAGAAAAACACAGAAAGAAAGAGGGGCAAACAGGGCAAGGAGATTAGGAAAAAGTCAGGGAAAAGGGAAGAACAGAGAAAAGAAAAAAAAAGAAAAACACAGCACAAGACACATACCACAGGAAAAAGTTCACACAAGCAGTTAGAGGAAGAAAGAAAATCAAAAGGAGTCATAAAATGACTAGTAACATCCATCATTCACAGAGAGGTGTATACTAGCATAGGTAGAGGAAACAACAGCATCATGCAAAACCATGAACCCAAAGTCACATACATACACTCAAGCACATGACTGAATTTGAGACTTGATTCAATTAGCTAATTTCCCCTCTTAACGGTGCTGTCTTCAGAGACTGTAAGCAACAGTCCAAGTCATGCCATCGTGATTTAAGGCAGGCAGACAAACCACCTTACTGTGTGTCTGTGTGAGTGTGTGTGTGGATGGGGGAACAGTCTTCACATCCTGGGCTCAGTGTTGGCCTTGAGAGTACCTAATAAATACATTCTGCTGATGGAACTCAAGGGCTCCCTCCACTGGCAAAACAACAATATTCTCCAGTCAATCTACAGTGCAGTCATGTGCCCTCAACTACAGTATGTCTTTTAGAGATACACAGAATATGTGCATCTGTCCAAGACAAGCATAGTAATGACAGGAGTTGGGTATTAGGGATAATAAACTAACCCAAAACTTTAAGACACATTTTGATAGGAACTTGCAAATATCTTTATAATTTACAACCTACTTGTAAATAAGGTTGTAAATACCAAAGCATTATACAAAAAAAGTATCCCAAAATGTGCTTGAGCAAGTTTGAGGTCTTGCAAGCCAGCAAACCAACCTGATTTGGATCGGGCGTGGTTGGCGGGCGAGTTGACGCCCAGAGACTGGGGTTTAAGGGGGTCGGGTGGGACCGTGTAGCCACCCTCTGGTCGCCCTGGCACTGGGACCTGGATGTAGGGCCCCACTGCAGCCACACGACCCGAACCGCCTGGGGCCGGCTGGGGAGAGGGAGGCCCGTTCGTCCGGTTCAGCTGTAGAGGACAAACAGGAGAAAAAAAAGGGGAAAGGAGTGAGAGACAGAGAGAGAAAGACAGACAGAGAGAAAGAAAGAGAGCAAGAGAGAAAGCGTGGGAAAAGAGACAGTTAATAAGGGGTTATTCTCCAATTTACACACGCAAAACACACCCAAACAAACCCTCATCCTGGTGATTACTATGCCGAGGCTCATGTGACTACATGTGCCAGACATCAGCACATTTGAAACAGACTGTCCGAGCTGCAGCCTAGTCTGAATGCTGACAAACATGTCATAACATACACAAGCTACCGCAAAACAAACACAATGTGCTGACTATAGAAAGGCCTAGGTGAGACCCAAGATCCCATGAGGGATGGGTGAAAATTATAAACAAAACACAACAAGTGTGTGTGTGTGTGTGTGTGTGTGTATGTATGTTACGGGGGGAGTGGAGGCACAGGCATGTGTATATGTGTGTGTTTATGCATGCATTGGGGGTAATGTGAGCCTATGTACGCATGTGTGTGAAGTTTTGACAGAGACCTAGAGTGTGAGTGAGTAAGTGAGTGAGTGAATGAGTGTGTGTGTGTGTGTATGAGAGTGTGTGTGTGTGTGTGTGTGTGAGTATATGTGCCCCTGCTGGTGTTTTTGCACCCCCCCGCCCCCAGCCTTACTGGCACGTTCTCTTTTTGACGTGCCTCGGCTTTTTTCTTGTAGAGGCGCTCGCGCAGCTCGGTGATGCGCTTGTCCATGAGCGTCACCTCCATGTTGCGCTTGTTCAGGAGCTCCTTCTGCTGCTGCAGCTTACTGTTCTGCTCCTGGTTCAGCTTGTTGCGGATCTGAGACAAAGAGAGAGGGAGAGAAGGAGGGAGAGAGAGAAGAAGGGTACAAAGAAATAGGGAAACAAAGAGACATGACATGGGGAGAGAGAGAGAGAGAGAGAGAGAGAGAGAGAGAGATGACGTTGAGAGAGAGAGAGAAATTATGCAGTAATGGTACCGGTATGCCAGATCATTCCGTAATAGATCAGCCACACTGCTTTTAAAACTCTGAAAATACTCCTTTACAAATCATATTTTTGTCCATTCCAGTAAGTAAAGTTACGTTATCAATGACTAAGTTCATTTAATTTTCAAAACTTACATACTTGCATAGTCCTCTACTGTCCTTCCTTCTATTCAAGCCCCATTGGTAACCCTGATGGGCCATAAGGATGTAATTCATGCATATGTAGGTGTAAGTTCCCTGAAGCTCCAGGGAAAGCCAATGCAACACGAGTGCAAGCCCCGACCACTGAGGGCCAGCAGACCGCTGTAGTATGTGTGTGTAAGTGTGTGAGTGAGTGTGTGAGTGTGAGTGTGAGTGTGAGGGTGTACCTGCAGCTCCTGGTAGAGCTTGCGCAGCTCGAGCGCGGCGGTGCCGGTGAGCTGGCCGCTCAGCCCCTGCAGGCCGTTGAGTTTTCCGCGGCGGAGCTCGTCCAGCTGCTGGCTCAACTGCTCCACACGCAGCACGGCCGTCTGCAGCTCCGTCTGCTTCTCCTGGAACAGACCGCTGATGTGCTCAATCTCCGCCGCTGCATACACAAAGAGAGAGAGAGAGAGAAAGAGAGACGAAACATACTTAAACAGACATAAACATGTATGCAAGACAAAAAAAAGGCAAACATACTTCAGACAAGAAAAAAGAAAGAAAGAAAGACAGAAAGGCAGCTAAAGAGCTTCTATGAATATTTTTGTCTATACTTGTTTGCTGAAGGCATGAGTTAAGTGGGATGTGTTTTGTATCTGTATATCTGTCTCTGATATGCCTTTTCTGAAAATTACAATGAAAAGATTATCGCATTCAAAAAATAAATAAATAAATATCAGTACCACGCACACACTGATGCAAACGCATATAAATGCAAATCCTAAGTGTGTGAAGAAAAGTAGGACTAAACACAAAGCCCTGAATTCACCCTAGAGAAGGAGACTATGCATTTCTACAGTAATTGCACATATAAAGTCATATAGGGTGAGACAAAAGCACTTCATAATAACATGCTCGCACACACACACGCACACACACATGCACGCACGCACACACACACACACTCATCAAACAAAGATAAGAAAGCGAACACAAACAAAAGACAAACAGAAGGGCAGTAAGCTGACCCTGCTCCCACCATCACACACACACACAAATTAACACACAGATAAACAAATGGCAAGCATAGCATTAGATAATAGGCAGCAAGTGGGAGCGGGAGCGAGAGAGAGAGAGGGAGGGAGCATAGCATAGATAATGGGCAGCAAGTAGGAGAGGGAGCGAGAGAGAGAGAGAGAGAGAGAGAGAGAGAGAGAGAGAGAGAGAGGAAGAGAGAGAAAGAGAGAGAGGGAGGAAGAGAGAGGGATAGAGAGAGGGAGAGAGGGAGTGAGAGAGCACAGAATTTAAAAACAGTGGCAAATAAATGAATAAATAAATAATAAAAAGAGAAACGTTGATTGCGGGGGTGGGTTAGGACATCAAGTAGGTCCATCTGGCTGAAACAGGCTTTTAATATGCACCACAGCAGCAGCAGCGCTTGCGCTGGCTACTTACTTATTGGAGCTGACCTCAAGAGACCTCCGCCATGAAAAGTAATACTAACAGTATGGACTTATCCATGCACATGAGAGAGATAATGATGCGTGAGAGAAAGAGACTGTATGGACTCTGTGTGTGTGTGTGTGTGTGTGTGTGTGTGTGTGTGTGTGTGTGTGTGTGTGTGTGTGTGTGTGTGTGTGTGTATTGTGTTTGAGTGAGTGAGACAGAGTGTGTGTGTGTGTGTGTGTGAGAGAGTGTGATTATTAGTAAGTGAGTGAGTTCATGCATGCATGCAAGCGCACGTGTGTGTGTGTGTGTGTGTGTGTGTGCACGTTTATGATATGACTAAGTCCATGATGAATGCCCGTGATGTGGCTTTATATTCAGTGTGTACCCTGAGCTGGCGCATGTTTATGCTCTCCCTTGAGGAGACTAACCTTGGATCGGGGAAAGTGGGTCACCACAGCCCAGGCCAGTTTATAGCTCATTTAGCTCAACGGATTTATCTTATGGCATTCAGAGCACATTGTTGAGTCCTGCTGTGTGTACTGTGTACTGAGAGTTTTTGTGTGTCAATGAGTGTGAGTGTGTGTTTGTGTGTGTGTGTGTGTGTCTGTGTCCGGGTCTACGCCAGTGGGTGCGAGTGTATGCTAAAAGAACTAACTCCAGTCAAAATTGCAGGCTAACCCTGCCAATCGAGCAAATTTACACTCGTGCAAACAAGTGTGTGTGAGTTTTCTGCACAGTGCAAGAGCGAAAAAGCAATGGCTGCCTTTCCTGCTCATCACTGTAAGCGGTCAGAACCTTAAGCCACTAGTGCCCATTTCATTCATTCATGCATTCATGTGTGTTTCATTAGCACATCTGTGTGTGTGTGTGTATATGTGTGTATATATGTGTGTGTGTGTGTGTGTGTGTGTGTTTGGGGACTGGGTCTATATGTAGCAGAGAGGTGCAATGTAAACAGGTTGTTGCGTGTGTGCATGCATGCGTGGGGGAGGTTAATAAGTTGGCCAAACATGTCTACAGGTGTGAGCGTCTGTGTGTGTGTGTGTGTGTGTGTGTGTGTGTCTGTGTGTGTGTGTGTGTGGCAGCACACGTACACAGGTTGCCGTTGATGACTTTGCTGTAGTCCACCTGGCCCCTCATGGCGCGGATCTTCTTGAGCTTGGCCTCCTGGCTCTCCACGCGCTCCTTGAGCCGCTGCAGCTTCTCCGACTCCGACACAGACTGCTGCTGACGCCGCTCCTGCTGCTTCAGGTAGCGCAGACGCTGCTCCTGCACACCACAGCACCAGATGAGGGAGAGGGAGGGAGAGGGGGAGAGGGAGAGAGAGAGGGAGGGGAAGAGGGAGGGGACGAGGGAGGGGAAGAGAGAGAGAGAGAGAGAGAGAGAGAGAGAGAGAGAGAGAGAGAGAGAGAG
>JAVQKI010467591.1:0-14246 GCA_036025975.1 Nematalosa erebi | reverse complement strand
TCTGAATGCTTGATTTGGTAAATCAAGATTTATGACATCATTTTAGAAGATGTGGACATTAACTGAATTAATGGAGAGCATTAATGGACCATTTATGATGGAAGATTAAAATATAAGACACTCAGCGACATTGCATAACCTTTCATTTATGCAGGGATGAGTCAAACACTGAGGACAGGAAATCACAGCTAGAAGACCCACAGGCCTTATGGAAATCAACATGGCCATAGGAAGATGGAGCTTACGTATGCAGATATATAGCTACACAATATTTATCAGGGATTTTTTCTCAGGTCTATAATTAGGAGGCCATAGTTTTAAGTATCCAAGCGCATCATAGAAATGTAAATACATCTTATAAACAAAGTGGTAAAGGCTGAGAAGAAAAGGATAATACTTGGTATTTGTGTGGGAGGAAAGTAACGATTTAATACCTCAGATTATCATCTGACAGTGGAACCTTTCAACTATACTATTCATGAACTCATTCAAGAGACATAACATTACTTTAATATGTTTACAAAGCTTTTGAATGCAGTAGGCCTTCATCTTGCGCACAAAATCCCAGTCTAACCCATTTTTTTACAGTTGCAGTGGCATAGTGGTTACAGAACCCGACTAGCACGCTAGTAGCTTGGAAATTGTGGGTTTGACTCCCCGCTGCCACCGTTGTGCCCCTGAGCAAGACACTCAACCCTAAGCTGCTATGGGGGAACTGGCCCTGATGTAATTGATAGTGGACAAATGTAAGTCACTTTGGATAAAAGCATCTGCTAAATGCATAAATATAAATATCTGGTCACTGTCACGGACCAAATCATTTCTGGTTTATGTATTTTAGAGTCATCATTATAAAGCTTTATACTGACTAGGACCGCAGGAAGATTCGATTATCCGCAATACGGATAATTATACTGATACAAATAATCTACTCTTAACCAACATATTGCAGCCAAAATGAAAACAGGAAATGTTTGTATATTAATTTAGATCCCTTTGCAGGTTAGTAAGAAAGTATTAAAAAACTCTACTCTGCAGGAAGATTCCATTATCAGTATGAAGGGCCATATGCTGGCACAAACAATTTGCATTCCCAACATATTGGAGCCAAAAATAAAAAGAAACTGTTTTCATATTCATATAGTTCCCCCTGCTGGTAAGTAACAAGATTAGCAACGCTATCTTTGGGGTTCATGAATAAAATAATATATTTAAGATGTATGATTACACTTGTATAAAAAAATCCTAATTTCTTTGCTTCTTTATATTTTTAATTGACTTGTCTTGCACAGGTCCTCACTCTAATTCGTACTTAAGTGTTTTTGGAGACATCACTAGTTCCATGTCTGTGTGCTTCCCTCTCATGTGAGGAGACACACTGGAGAGGTTCTGTGCTGGGGCTGCCTTGAGTAGTTTATTTTTTCTGTCTCTGCCCTTATTCTAAAAGAGAGAGAGCAAAGGCTGATGGGTTCAAAAGAATTCTTAACTCCTGTCATTGTTTTCTCCATAAAACCTCACAGGTGTGCCCGACACCGGCTGCACCTGCAGTTTGGGGGATCAAAGATGGATGTCACAGACAAGCTTATCTAGGAAGAATCTCTTGTCTTCTAGCAGCAAAATAACAGAGGATACAAAAAGCCTGATACATTGCTTAATACTCCTTCATCATTTCAAAGGGGAAAGAAGAAGAAAAAAAAATGCTATTGATTACACAAAGTGGTATATTTTCCTGGCATCCGGCGCCCTTTCTGGCAAGGGCAGCTACAGTATAAGACACTGAATACTTGTTTGCTAGTTTTGTACTGGAACATCAAAGTACAATGCCCCCCAAACACACATACACATCCAAACATATTCACACATCAATATGCCAAATACAATGTGAAACTTTGTAAGAGATGGTAAAATCATAGACATCAATTGAAATCTGTACTGTTTTTTATTTTTATTTTTTTAAGACTGATTTTATATTGAGAACACATTTAATAAAAAGTTATGGAGGGTGGTATGTGAACATGTGGAGGACAAGATGAATCACACTGTCACACAGCAAACAACTGCTTGTCAGTTGTTTCAAAACTAGCCAGTTCTATCGGACAGATCTGAAGTTGTTTAAATGCTTGATTTAAACAAAGCAATATTTAGAGGTAAATACCTTTAAAAGCTGTAGGCTTGCTCTGGAATGAAACAGGACAGGTATATGAAACAGCAATATGTCTACAACAGTTTCTAGATATGATATAATGACCAGAAATCAATATAAATGGAGGGAATGGATGTTTATTTACGCACACAAACAGCAGTTGCCAATGGTAACCCGAGGTAATTAACATTTTAAATTGACTGTGTGACGTGGATAGCTGAAATGAAGTTCCCCTCTGCCCAGATAAACACCTCACCAGCGCACAGTTTACAGGCTGAGTTCACTGTTGGCAGAAGCCATTCCCAGTCAATGAAACCATGCAGTCTAAAAGATGCGTGTCCTTCAGGCTGCAGGAGACATTAGGACCGCACACAGTCTGTGTGTTTCCTTCACCACTCACCATAAAACCCCTGCCACACATGGCTATAATAAGCCAACAAATTAAACCATTACACAATTTTTAAGGTACACAGACATCCGTGCTTAAAATATTTTAAGAGTAGCAGGGGATCTCTCCTCCACAAATTCCATTGTGCTGGAAGACCACCAGGGAATTGACCTGTCAAAAGCACTCAATGTAGCTACACCATTTGTAAAAACATGGACAGAAAACTGTAGAAGGTTGAATTTTTCGAGTGATGCAGATGCTGGTCTCACATGCATGGTGTACCCAAGGATGGGAAGCTTACACTGCCTTCCAAGTCAAACATCGCACCTAGAGATCATATCCAATGTCTTCAAGTGTGGAAGTCCTGCTAAAAGAAAATGGCCATTTTTCTTGCTTTCCACTGTATACCTATCTACTAGGCTTTATGAACGCACCAGCCTCATTAGAGGGGGAAAGACTGAAATGCTTGGCACACACTACATGGCTGGCCTAAGGCAGCATGTATCCTGGCCAAATCTACAGACTATGGGAGCCTCTGTTTCAGTGCTGTCCTGCGTTGCTTGAAAGACACACCTATAAATCCTCATTACATTAACACAGCGCTACTGGGGTGGAGCAGAGTAGGCTAAAGTGCTCGGTAAGCAGCGAGGAATGGAGTACGAAACTACTCATAAAACCTCTAGGGGAACTTTCTTATTAAACGCTGACTTAATGAAGATGATTTCTATGTCTCTTTTTCCACAAAACATTGTACTCATTCAATTCCTTGACTTACAAAGCCACACGAATCTCTCTCCTCTCTCTCAAAAAGAAAAAAAAAATTGCTAGTGCAGTTACATATGTATGGATTGTTAACTAATTATGAATACAGTTACAAAACATCTTGCCCATTGTAGATGACTTTGGGTCGAAGGTCTACAAAATGTGCAAAATGTGGACAACTCAGATTTTTTTGTTTGCATCCAAAGGTTTGGAGCCACAGCTGAGATTAACTAATCAAAAAATATCTGTAATGCTCTCTTATTACATTTTACGACACATTTAAATTACTTGACCTTAGATGATTGGATATCTAGAACATACTAAAGAGAAGTGAAAGAAGGTAAGGATTTCTTCCACAAATGTTTACTAGTTTTGACCTACCTGCTTTTGGGGACTGGTCGCATTCGTCAATCACCTTAAGTTCATCCAATAGCGAGCTACACGCGCTCCAGACTCCTCCCTGGTGGGTAACTGAAGTTTCTTTAGTTTCTCCAGCGAAGTCAGAACCCATAGTAGCGCCAACTGTATGCGGATAAACATTTGGTCCCACAATGTCCAAAAGGAGTCCAGTCCTGTTCTTTTCTCTTTGTTTTTGGATTATAGTACTTTCGTATACAGGGAACGTCGGTGCGAGGAAACACGACGAGTCCTTCTTCACCAGTAGCATTTACCGAGCAAGATGCGCTTCGAGATGTCTAAGCCTTCACATCACTCGCATATCAGCGTTCTTCAAGCATTTCCAGGTAGGTTTGACACATGTGGAGCTATTCAAATGCCAGTTTGTGTGATGATTTTTCTACTGAAATGTTTCTTACATCAGCATGTTAACTGTTCTCAAATTACAGTAACAGCTTATTGAGACGTCTCGCTTTTGGTCACCCCCGTGCGCGCATTTTGACCTGCCGCTAATAGCCCGAGTGGTCATATCTGAAGTTTTATTATATGTTCGTCAAACACGCTGAAGGCATCTGAAAGCAATGATAACAAGGGAGGTGTTGACTAGACTTTAGGTATCACAGGGTTGCACTTTGTTTTGAAATCGGAGATGCTGATTTCAGAAATGAAATGAATGGAACATCTACCTGTTCCATTGGTAATGGCAAAAACGGTACCAATGATAAAGATAAAGTTGGCCAACTGCTGATATCAGCACAACATTTATCAGATCTCCGTGATAGTCTACGACCTGTGCCTTCGTTAGAAATTCCACATTATTTCCATGCGCTGCTGAGGAGATTTATGTTGACTGACAGAATTCTATACATACCCCACTATAAAAAAAACTAAGGTGAAAGATTGTTTTACTCAGATATGGTTTAAGTCTTCTATGAGGGTGCAGGGTGCATCTTGTAACCAGGTCCATGTTGGAAATATCTTCTGTGAAATTTCACAGCTTAGACAGGGGGTAGCCTCTTTAATTCTTTCTCCACTGGTCTTTCTTGTTGAATTTTGAAAGAAATGAAAATGATGTTGCCCCCATTCATAGTAGTACTGTAGGTGTTTGGACAATTTTATCCAGAGAGGAATGAGGTATCTCCTCTGGGCTATTTGGTATGTTGTGTCAGAAGTTGTTTTTCACCCTTGACTAAACGCACTGTTCTCTCACAGGACCCCACTAAAAGGGCTGCAGTAGATCTTTTCTTTTCTCACTTTTCTTTGAGCTAGTATCTCTTTTATTTACCAGTGACATTAACATAGCAGCCTTGTAGTTGATTTTCTAATTGTACTAGACATCACTACATTTGGTCATTGCAATCATTCACTTGTGTTTTGATCAATTCACAGATTGTGGTGTTACACACATCGTTTGCGTACGTTTTCCCATTTTTGGCATGGTAGCGACATACATTTGCACTATAAAAGAGATAAGCAACAAGATGTGTCAAGTTACCATTAAAATCACATTTATTTGCAAAGAGAGAGAGGGAGCATTTCTTCTTTGTGAGAATGAAAAGAATAGACCACACAACTGATAGCGTCCACCTTAAGTAATTCTTTCTCAGCCATGTAACCTGAAACAAGTCTTGGCCAGATAGACATGCAAATGGTGGACTATGGAGCCATCTGAAAAAAGTTGTAGTGAGGATGTTATTGTTTGCTTGCTTGAGGTGAGTGTTACAATTTATGCTGCTTTTGGCTTGAGGCATTTCCCCAAAGCAGGAAATGGGGATGTAAAAAATGATGCATTTGTTTCTTGATAAGAGGCTGGTTGGACGGCACTGAGCAGCACTAAGAATAGAATGCAATTGTTGTTGATTCTCCGAGAGGACTACCGATTGGACTGTGTTCTCAGCAGGCCTTTCATGTGGAAATGGAGGTCTGGTCAGCTGCAAAAACACCCCCCACACACACACACCCAACCCCCTGCCCTGTGCCCTTGCCACCAAATGCCACCGTCACACTTCATAGAGGACACTGTGTCTCTCTGCTATTCCTTTAGTGAGGTCACCTTCTCTCAAAAGCAACATAACCTCATGTGATCAGCTCCTATTTGGTGTTTCTCAGACTTACTCATGCACTTCAACTCATATGGCCGCATACTTTAATGAGGGCAGCTGAAGCTGACTTCAGATTTGATTACTGAGCTTTGCGGCCTCAGAAATGATTGAAATGGAGAATGTTAGCATAATCAAATTGCGATTAATCATGCATGCATTTGGAAGCCACATGGCTGTTGCTATGTATGGTGAATTGCAGCACACAGTTTTGTTTCTGCCCTACTTTCCAATGCAGATATGGAGCTAAAGATGAGGGTAGGTGGGAACACTAGCTGGAGAGTCTCCTGCAGCCTGTAGGTGCTGTGATATAAAGGCAGTGGTTCAGGGGTGCTCATACGTGCTTACATGTGAGAAATTGACTCTCATTTTTGTACACTCACACCATACACTCACACCAGTTGCTGAAGTGGCACTGTCACAGAGTAAGATTTTTGGTGTTCACAGTGTTTTTTATCATCAGTTGATTAGTTGAAGCATTTTTGTTTTGCTTTGTGTATTTTTGCTATAACTATATAAGGATAGTTTAGTTTGCAGTTAATTATTTTAGATATGCATTACAGTTAGTTCTTTGAGATATGTGATGCATATGGATGATTTTCCACCATGGATAGAATTAAACTCCCACTTATAAATTTTATGTCTGACAGCGTGAAGTTAAACAGGGATTTTGTTCCCTAATGCTCTCAGAATGTATCCCCCATCTACTGGATTATTAATGTGCTGGTCTACAAAACCAAAAAAACAAGGTGTGTCAATGAGGTCTTGTTTTTCCATGTGCAGCCATAAAAACGGCGCATGTTAAATTCCACCCTTCATTCCCCCACATTCATGTTGAGGCTTCTGGGTGTAATGTGTGGCACACAGGGACCTGTGTTATTAACCAGTGGAAAGAAAAACACTGGGAAGTAGTTTCGCTGTGTCCCCCTTGTTTCATCTTTGATATTAAATAACTCAGGGTGGAATCAAAGCTCGGCTGCAGTCTCTCTCGTGTGTGCAGGGTTTCACTAATCATGACAAGGGATGAATAGGGGCCTATGTTGCCCGGACCCAGCTCACAGCAAGGGGCTCTGACCTGGACGGTCTTGTCCAGTCTATGCTCCTACGACTGCACTGATACCTCACCTTAAAACTGCCTTACGACTCACAAATGGAAAGCTCTCAATTTTTGATGAACCAATTTCATATTCCCATTCACTAAATGACTCCAGCAGGCTTTTCAAAGCCATGTGTGTTTCACCTAAAGATCCTAATAGGGGTAGAGCGTGTAGGTTCAGAACATGCTCACAGATGTTGAGCAGGCGCAGAGGGATGGGGTTTGTGCTCTTTGGCCTGTCCTAGGGATTGGTTTGTTTGGATTAAGGGTGTATGTAGGAAGCTTATCTTAACTGCTGTGTAATCAACACACTCTAAACATGCTGAAGAGCTAGGAGTTTGGAGAGTGTCCCTTACAATTTCCCACGAACACAACCCAGGAATGCCACTTTATTGTTGACAATTATGCCAAGTTCAGGTCAACACTGCAACGGAATGCAGTTTCTATGGCTTAATGAGATGTTCTGGAATGACGTGTTGATAACTAGTATCATGACACCTTTGCTGATGTTCTGCAAGTTCAGCTCAGGGTGCAAAATGTGCTTCAAGAACAGGCCCATGCACCTCTAAGGAGGCCCATCCTGAAATATCTAAACAGGAAGGCCCCAGGTCACCTGCTAGGTCCTCTCAGCTGACAGGGCCCATAAACCAAATGTGAATGCTGTGTTTATATGCTCATATCAACAAGGCTTAACCATGGACCCGCTCCCACATGCACTGTCACTCATCTTCTCCAGGTCGCTCCCTTTGGCAGCAGCTGCGCTGGCGCAGTGTAAAAGTAACTGATCTGCAAACAGTACGCCATACATGTGCACTGCGTAACGTTCAAGCCAAGCAGGAATGCCTTCCTGACTTTAAGGGCTGAGGAGCTGACCTATAATTATCCCTGGTCGGCCCGTGACATGGCGAGGTCAGCCTGGAACAGCTGGGGCAACATCCCGCTGAGCCCCCGCGCTGCAGAGATGCTGTCACTGATCAAAATGAAGCTCTCCATAGAGCCCTGTCACTGAGGACTGATCGGTTCCGAGAGGTGTCAGAAACACTGGCCCGTGATGTAAGGGTTTGTCAGCGGCCATGACAAGCCATATAAATTACTCTGAGTGATGGCCACTGGGATAGCCATGAGGACCATTTTTTTCATTTTAAAACATGATTTACTGTTCTCTATTTCTCTCACTCTCTCTCTCTCTCTCTCTCTCTCACTCACACACACACACACACACACAGATTCTCTTTTTTCTGGCTCTCTTCACCATCATCAGGTACCTTACAGGGATCCGAGAAATAAAATCTCGGCTGCCCTTTGCAGAAAAGAGAATTTTGAATTAGGTAAAACGGAATAGGGCAGGTGACGCGTTCACTTTTCCCAATCCCCGGTGGAAATAGTCCTGAACGCTGTTAAGTAGGCAGCGGCTTCATGTCTGAGACGGGATGGTATCGACTTAAAAGGATAGACTCTGTTCCAGTTTCGGCCATGGATGGCTTTGAAGCCTGTTGACCATTATCCTTGACACTGACTGCACAACACCCACTGGAGCTGGACGGCAAATTAAGTTCTTTAATGATAAGTTCGCTCCCAAGGTTTCACAGGGAATTTCCAGTGGATTACATTGTTTGAGGAGTCTTTGAACTTGACATTGAACTTAAGCAGACTTTTTTTGCATGGCAGGGTAGTGAAGTTTGGCTGTGTCCTCTAATGTAAGGAACAGAGCACTGATTCATTGCCTGCGGTGACCTTTTATTAGCCACACATTTGTCTCAATGACTTAGTTTTGCCAAAACACTTTATTACTCGACCCCATGTACAACGACAGTCACATTCTGTTCATATAAAATTGAAATTAAATAATGAATACAAATACATTAAGTAATTACCAGGTCTGCTCAGGGAACATTAAAAAATTGGAGTGTGGATGTGCTCCATCATCTCCGGCAGCCAAGCTGTTGTGCTAAAAGCTGTGTCATTGTATTTTATATCTACACCCAGGGTGCACGGCAAGGGCTGGAAGTAAACTCTCCCATCTCCCTACTGGAACCCAGGAAATTGCTGCCTGTAATTGCTCCTCCATGGTACATTTGAAAGTGTGCAGGAATAAATGACATTGTTAGCCAATACACTTAGGACAACATGTCTGAGTTCATGAAAACCATAACTTGGCCCTCTCTGAGAAATTAGAGAGCGGTTTAGGTGTTTGCTCTGCGCATAAGTGTGCTGACATAAGTTCCTGTTTAGATAACCTCTCAAGTGTCAGGAGGTTAGCTAAAGCAGGCTGCGATGAGAGCTGGGGTCGGCCTGTCCTCTGGCATCCGTGAAGCTGACCAGAGACCGGGCGCCTACACATCTTTCAGCCATCTGTGGCACTTCTGCTGTGGCTCGGAACACAGTGCGTGCACTCTTAATGAAGCACCACTGGGAGTGCAGCTAATTGCTGTGAGAGTCTGAAATGGGTTCAACAAA
This sequence comes from Nematalosa erebi, assembly GCA_036025975.1. Lineage (NCBI taxonomy): Eukaryota > Metazoa > Chordata > Actinopteri > Clupeiformes > Clupeidae > Nematalosa > Nematalosa erebi. The sequence continues at coordinate 4,905 of JAVQKI010467591.1, read as the reverse complement.
TGCATCGTAGGGGGAGGAGGGACACCATTAATATCTGCTGGTGACCTCCTCTGAAGAGAATATTTGCACTGACAAAGCTATAATTTTGTACTTTTTATGGTGTATTGATTTTAAATGTAATGCAACTGAATGTATTGGTAATGCAACCCTAACTTGTGCTCTCTCTCTCTCTCTCTCTCTTTACAGAGTAATGGATCTTTGGCATGGTGTCAAAATCACAAACAGTGCTCAAAGGTAAAGTAACAAGAGACTAAATGGGTTCTTTGGACAGTGTGACATGGTGCCATAAAATGTAATTATGTCTAGCAATTTGCCACAGTGTTGTTGATTGTTGCAGTTACAGCGCTTTATAAAGTCTATCAGTAAATACAATATGGAGCCTCAGAGAGAGATAGAGCGGCCCGGCGATAAGGTTGTGTGTCGACACAGCCTTCACAGCCACACTGTCAGATGAGGATAATGGCTGTGCGTGTGTTTGTGTTGTCTGATGTCCAAGCTGTCATCACGCCGGCTCCTGCTGCTTGCATAAACATCCTCTGCAGCTCGCCGGCGTTTATGGTCCTCATTTATGGATTCACCGTGCGTTCACATCGACATCTTTTATTGCCCGCTTTTCCTCTCGCTCACAATAGGTGAGGCTGAGCTTGTTGACCGCGTCAGCCCTAATAAGCGTGCCACTCGGACGGCCGGACCAGACCCCCTGCTCGTTTGGATTCTAGTCGTTCGCTCCGTGGCTGGGCCCATGCAGCGCTGGCGAGGCGGTGTCCCGTGGCCGCTGCGGCGGATGGTGTGTCGGCCGGTTCAGGGGCGGTGTTGACATGTTCTCTCAGCTCTCCCCTGAGCTGTTGACATCCCCTTCGCAGCTTGCCTGAGCCTACTGTGGGGCGAGCATTCAGAGGAGAGGAACCTGCTTAACAGGAGCGCTCTCTCTCTCTCTCTCTCTCTCTCTCTCTCTCTCTCTCTCTCTCAAGGCCGCATGGGAGCAGGCCAAACTCCGTGCCGTGATGTTGTCTGTTTTTCTTGTCTCAGCTCATGGCACCAGTCTGCATATTTTGCTACAAAGGTTGTCAGAGGTAGAAGGCAGCGGGGGAGAGGATTGAAAATAAACATGGAATTGAATGTTGTCTTTTTACGAGTGCCTAGATGTTTATACTGCCTGCATTGCAATTGTACGAGCACTCGTGTTTTGATTACTCTGTTTTTTTATTTTGAAGAAGTTTACAGTTAATTGTGTTTTTGATGAGGTGGTGACAAAACAGCTGTCAACCATGTCTCTTTCATAGCTTTGATGAAGGATTAAGTAAATAAATAAAAGTGTTGCAACATTCAGATTCCCAGACAGTACCATATTCCAGTCCCATAGCAGTTAGATCAGAGCTGGGCTGATTATGCCAACTTGATAGCTTCATTAGTCACCGAACACTGTAGTGTGTAGAAATGGATGTGGTAATGGATCATGTTGAACTAGAGCAAGGCTGTGTAATTCATTTCCCTTCCCTGCAGTGAGAGGTGTCATGAGTACTGTATGCTATGGGGGAGGACTAGTACACAAAAAATGCCTTTTTTTAGTTTTATTGTGCACGTCCAACGTACAATTGTCAGTAGGGGAAAGATGGCTTTAAAACATGCTGGCACTCTGGTCTGTCACAACATTTTGCAAAATGTCATGGATCTGACATCTATGGTTTATGAAGGAGCGGTTGAGTCAGGCTCTCAGACACGAGCGATCTACCTAGGCAAACCCTATCCAATCTGTCTGCCGCTGGAGCTGTCCGGTTCCTTTGTGGTGTCTTTGAAGCAGTGAATGTGTTAGTAGGTGTGTGTGCTGAGAAACAGTCGCACTACTAGACTGGAAATATGGCCCGTAAAGGCAGAAGAGAACGGAGCAGCCGTGAGCTCTTGCCAAATGCCTTGGGTGCAAAGGGAAAATGAATGGGATCCAGCTAAAGGCAGATGAGGTTTTACGAGGTCAGGGCTAATGAGCTTGTCTGGCTGCTCAAAGGAGGAGATAGAGGGGCATCTCTCGCTCTCTCTCAAGGCTAGCAGCGAAACACGTTCCTCTCCTTTCTGTGCGGAAACAGCCAACCTTGGCTCCTGGCATGAAACCATCCCAAGTCATTCATCTAGAGTTTTCTATTTGAAAAGGATGTGGCTGGATGCGTGTCCAAGCACAGCACACTGTTTTCATAATCAGCCATCTATGTCATACAAAGTCTAAAAATGCTCGGGACTTTTTTTTCTCTTTCCTCGAGCACATGCTCGTGAAGCCCCCCCTGAAACAAGCATGTCACAGTGCCCCATTCGCTCTGGGTGAAAATAAATAATATATTTTTGGTGTGAATTAGACACAGATGTCAGTGATGTAATGATTTTCTGTTCTAGGCAATGTTATCTGGAGTTACTACTGCCAAAATAATTTGAGAATTCTGTCATCAACCCCCAACAGGTCCAAGAACATAAGACTATATTACAAATTCAGTTGTGCTTGTGCAGTATTGTATTTCTTTCCAAGTGCATAATATTTTATGACGGCATTATGTTTAGAGACCTATAAACTCAGCTCAACACAAAAGCGGAGTTTAAATAGAGTTACTAGCACAGCTGTTTTCATCCTTGTGTGTGTTTATAGAGTTCAGATCTACTCTACTGATCTGCATAATTGACAGAGTAGTTTATTGAGGTATTCAGAGCGACTGGCGCACAAAGGCTCCGGCCATTGTGGCCATGTTGAACAATTCCTTCCCACAGGCCAAAGTGTTACAGTGCTGGGCGTGTGAATGGCCCTACAGCTACCGATTAGCCTCCTCACTTCATGAGGAGCGCACAGCCTCAGTGGAAGTCAAACAGGACGACAAAAGCGGTGGGCCAAGCAAACCCCCTGTGACTGCTGTGCGGATCAAGTCTCTTACACTGAAAGGTTTGTCAAAGGCTCCCACTGGGCTCCCCGGCCAGATAATGTGTGGAGAGATTGGTTAATTATTTAAACAAAGATTCTGACCCACCCCCCCTCTAGTCTGTCAGCACTTTTGGAAATCAAAGCTCGGAGCATTAATTTGAGTGGGGGAAACGTAATCTTGGCCAGCTCATATGCAGTGTCCAGAGTTGGACCGACTTGCCGGTGTGGCATTGTTATGGTAATTAACCCCAGTGCCCTCTCGCTGGAGCAGAGAGAGGGGACATTCGGGAGCGGCGGGAAGTCATTAGCATGCTATAACATCCCCATTTCCCTATTGAGCCGCAAGACGCCGGGAGGCCGGAATGCCAGCCTTTGTGAACGTTTTTGTCATGTTGCTTCTTTATCTTTCATACAAGCACTCGAAAAGAAGGAGAAGAAGAAACAAAAACGAAAGCAAAGCCCCGGGCTTACCCCACCAAAAGTTTGAACACGGCGAGTTTTCTTTTGCTGCTCTGACAATATAAATGAGGTGTATGGAAACAATCAAAACAATCAGAAATTTCCCACATTTTGAAGCTGGCCGAGCACAATCAGGACGTCTCTGCAAGAGTCAAGCATCAAATCAAAAAGCTGAGTTGATTTGGAAACAGGAATAACTCAGGCCCTACTGCCATATGCATTATTCAGCTGGCCAGTGGAGCCGCAGGAACCTATCCAAATAGAGTTATATTGTTTCCTGAAAATGTTAAATCGAACATTTAAAAATCGAAGCGGTGAAAGCGTTGCCCTTGTCTCGGTTTGAAATGAATATGTCTACGAACAGAGAGACCCCAGTTACAAAAGCAGACAAAAATTAATTCATTAATCTCTAACTCGGTCTCCCTCAGCGGTAAGACTTTGCTTCAGCCTCCTCTTTTCCCCACTCTTTATTCTACTTCCAAGGCCTTCCTCATCAGCCAAGAGAAAAGGGCTTTTGGGCCGCTGCCGTCTATAGGAGTGCTGTTTAATTGCAGAGTCGTGGCTGTCCTTAACGGAACTGAAATGCCCAGGTGTCTCTATTGAGACTGTGCTTTTTGCAGTGCTGTTCATTGTTGTGAAGAAAGCCTTGAGGATATGGACTGTGTGTATTTGTGTGTGTGTGTGTGTGTGTGTGTGTGTGTGTGTGTGTTTGTGCAGTAGCGTCACCTTTGAGATCCCTGTGAATTAGAGGGAAGGGTAAAAGCGTCAGTGATAATCAGGACACACCTAAAGCTTTCGGTGAGGAGTTTTTATTGGAGGACAGGCCACCTCTGTGCTCTCCTGCTCTGCTCTTGGGCTTAAGAGCTGTCAGACAGTAGTGCGGTGCTGTATTGAGCTCAATCAGCCCAATGAAATTAAATTGGTTGCACTGGCAGAGGACGCATCTCCATTAATCTTCATTTAAGACATAACTTTTGCTTGGGGGGGAAATCATGTTTCCCATTTGTTTTAGACTTGGCTGGAGAGCACTAGCGTTTCACTGTGAGGTCTTTGTGTGGTCATCTTTTCTTTGGCGGCCAGCAGTCATAAAGGCTGCTCGGAAACAGAGCTAGGTGCTAGGTGCTTGTTTTATTGTGTGGCAAAGCTGGTTTCCTTGTCTGGCAGGAAATGCATCAAAGCACCTTTTGGTTCTCTTCAGCCAGACTCTCACACCTTCTGCCGTGTGTTTGTGTGTGTGTGTGTGAGAGAGAGAGAGAGAGAGAGAGAGAGGGAGAGAGAGGTGTGCCACCTTCATAGACAAAACAGACTACAGCTGAAAGGCACTGGCCACTCAGTGTGAAATTACCATTTTTTCCTGCTCCATTGCACTGAGACTTAACTGGATCCAGTCCAAAAACTTTACTTGTGAGACACTTCTTCTCGTCCACTCTCTGTTCTCTCTATTTCCCTTTTTTTCTCTGTTTCACTCTCTTCCTCTCTCTCTCTCTCTCTCTCTCTCTCTCACTCTCTCTCTCTCTCTCTCTCTCTCTCTCTCTCTCTCTCTCTCTCTC